>JAXQQM020086926.1:0-31484 GCA_034641835.2 Pinus albicaulis
ACAATAGAGATAGAGGGGTTTTGAGCAGTTTCTTTCCCCAAATACATCATGTTGTTGTGCGATTGATAATTTATTTCTCTTACTTATATGTGATTGTGCGATCGTGTTTTGTTTCCGCAAATTGTAGGAAGGATTCAATATCTTGTTTTAGTAGATTACAATATTAGATTGAATCTCGTTGGTTAGATTTTCTACATGGTATTAGAGCAGAATTTTTTTGAGCGGCGAGTTTGCATAGAATATTTGAATATTTTGGTGTAAAATTTTCAAAAACAAATAGGCTATTTGGATTCCTTGCGAAAATCTACCGAAATAGAAAGAAAAAAAAATCGGTCGAATCGGAGCTCAGATGAGGGAGATATCATCGATTTTTTCGCTGTTTGACTTTTGTAACGTCTGGACAATTACACTGTGCGCGAGTCAAGAACCTATATGTAATTGAGGTACCAGATGCATGCAAATCTTTGAGGAGAAAGGCAGAAGTTAGAGACTTGGTGGTTTAAAGGGAGCATAAATACCTCTCAACATGAATCTTCATGAGAAGCAGTCTCAAAAGGTTGTGGAGTAGCTGCCACAATTGGAGAAGCAGAGAGGAGATTGAGTGGAAGCATCCACTCAAGCAGAGACCTCCATGAGGGGGAAATTTCGAGCCAGATGGGAAGAGGGAGCAGCCATACCTCGAGGTGTAAGCTGGTGGGGTGATGTGTAGACATAATCCCAAGATAAGAAATTTGGGCAAGGTCCATTGAGATGGTGTGTCTCATGGATCGAACCTGGCTACGAGGAGCCACAATACAATAGTAGTAGGAAGGATCAGTTAGATTGATGTAGTCAGATGTCAGCAAGACAGAAATCAGTCATAGATGTCAAATATTGGATCACAAATTAGAGTTAGCAATAGTTCAAAGGGCATGGATGCAGATGTCAGCAGCAGCGCAGAGAATCTAGTATTAGACAGATGCAGTAGCTAGCAGTGCCAGTCAGAAGATTTTGATGACAGATGCATTATACTGAGTAAGTTGTTTGGAGGCTATTCATTTTCTGGATTTGCAGGTGCAAACAACACTAGAGAAGTGTAGCATGCAGAACATTCCAAAGGTACCGGATGGGGATAGATTGAATTCCTTTCTTGTTGAGAGGGAGTGTTGAAATTTGCAACAAGAAATAGTGAAATTGGAAACTAGAAAGGACAAAAAAAAATGCACCCACACTAGTGAGGAATTTTGATGTACCAAGAGTGAGGAATGTGAGGCGTCTAATTTATTTTTCCCTTAAATAAATTGGACAATAAATTGTAATTTTGTCTCATAACAACTTGTGTCAATTAACTAAGTCATGATGATTGAGTTAGCTCAAGAAATTCAATTTAAGGTGATCGAGGTGGATATTGGTGGCCACCCGCCTATTCCACTTGGGCCCTCGCCATTGTCTCTTTCAGTTTTTCAGTTTCCTTAATTGTAGCACAGTTTACTATTTTTGTCAGTTTTTCGGGTCCTAAACTTCTGGAGCCATTTTGAGGCCCCAAACAACGTTTTTTGGGCAAGAAAGACTTAGCAATTTCATAGAAATCACATAGAAATTGCATTAGCAGTTGTAGTCCTCGGAGAGATCTTTCTAACGAGGTATCATGTGCGTCAAACGAAGATCATATGACCAAGTTACGACCCCGGAAAGTTGGCTGCCCAACTAACCCCAACGGGGCCCATAAAATCTTGGTGTTACATCTCCTCAGGTTAGGGTTTTGATTGTTTAGGATTTTATCTTATTTTTAAATAATAAAAAAGACCCTTCATCCTTATTGTAACACAGTTCAGAGGAACATAACTATCAGTTGTATTTATAGAAAATTTCTCGTGTGCAATTATAAAGTCATTGGGATGCCATGATGGATTGTGCAATCAAGGAAGGTTGATTTTCCTAATTAATATGGAGATAATTCCATAGGAATTGCGTGAGCAAGGCAGGCTGAGAATTGGCTAAGTATTAGACCGATTTTTCCTAAATCAGCAGGAGACAATTGGCAAAGTGTTGGAGAATCTCAAGAGAGATTAAGCATTGTATTGTTTCATGATTCCTTGACTTAATACAAAATAGAGATAGAGGATTTTGGGCAGTTACTTCCCCAGATACATCTTGTGTTGTGCGATTGATAACTTGTTTCTCTTACTTATATGTGATTGTGCGATCGTGTGTTGTTTCCACAAATTGTAGGAAGGATTCAATATCTTGTTTTAGTACATTACAAGATCGGATTGAATCCCGCTGGTTAGATTTTCTACATGAAATAGAAGAGAGGGTTGATACCATCTTGCCTTGTGGTGGTTAGTAGGCCACAAGGTCTATGATAAAGACCAACATAAATGGAGGAGGGCTTGCACTGTAATTTAGAGCCATAACAGAAGTCGACACAGGCGTAATATTGACTGATTTAACCCTAGTTTGAGGGTCGACATTGAGATCTGAAGTTCATGTCAAGATTCAGTCAAAGAAATGCCCAGAATCTATGGATCCATATGATCTAGGTCGAGTCTCTTATGGAGGCAAGAGTCATGTTTTTTCTATGTGTGGATAGGGTTTGTTCTACAACAATTAGAAGTACATAAGTATAATGCCCTAGTTAGGACAGTTTCCTAGCATGTTTAGCTCATAAGGTATGCCCTTAAGACTGTGACAAATTTGCGTAGAAGAAGACGGGTTGTGACCCTTAGAGCGAGGTTTATTTCTACAATAAAGACCACAGATCTGGAAGATGGTTTGCAGATTCAGTATGTGTGGAGACAATAGATCCAAAGGAGGGTGGAACCTGAGCAGAAGATTGAGCATGCAGAAGAGATGTGCCATATGAAGAATGGATTGACATGCAGAGGAGTTGATTTTGGTGGAATTTCCATAGAGTTTTAGACAAATATCTGAAGAAACCTATAAAAAATTAGTAAATGGACTGTTAGTGGCTGATTTGTGACCCCAGTTTAGTCATCTACAGATTGTTAGAAGTATGATAAGAGGAGTAATTCATATCTGTTCGTAGATTGGACAACAAAGATCAAATTGTCGATACACAAGAACAATGATCTTGAGAGGACTCAAACCCTTGTTAGGTGGCAGATTTGAAGAGCCCTAGATGAAGACAATATTGTGGGCCCTAGATCGGTAAAAATAATTGACTGTGGTTGGGCAGATTGATGGTAGTCCAAGTACAGTTGGAGGGTTGTTAGGTTACTGTCAAAGAAGAGCCCTGACTCTTGTTCTGGTGAAGGACAACAAAATTGGTAGAAGGGTAGGTGTATAGGGCCTAAGGATGTGCATACTTTGAAGGACTAAAGTAACAGTCAAGTGGGCGAACCAACTAGCCCTAGTTCACTATATTGTAGAGGATTGATTTAGAGAGAAGAAGGGCAGCCTCCATAGCCCTGGACTTCTCATCTTGGAGCTATAATATGGAAAAAGTGGGCATACCAAAGAGTTGTTCACAAATGGAATTGTGAACAACTTGTTACCACTCAAACTAGTAGTGGACCTAAAAGGGGTTCCTAAGAGGGCAACTGCTAGGACAAGGGAAATGATGGAGGCTTAGCCCATTGTCACCACAACTAAGGCTCCGTGCTCTTCACGGAATTTCACCGATGGGTGGAGTCTCGATTTTTTAGGAAGTCACTTGTAGATTATAGGTCAATGAACTGGTGGGAAGTGACCCTCGAAACCCTTTCCCTAAGATAAAATAAAGAGTGGGACTTGCTTTCCTTCTAAGAAAGTGAATTTATCTTCTAGGGAGAGAAGAGGGGGATTGAAGGGTTGAGGGAGAAGAAAAAGACTTATGAAGGAAGTTCTCAATCCCTAAAATCCTTTGGGAACTTGGATTCCCAAATGGTCCTTGATGAAAGGCCTTTGACACCAAATGGGACCACATGGGGCCAAGTGGACCCAACCCAGGTTCGGGGATGGAATTTAGCAACCAATGATGTTCCTATACTGGAAAGGTTAGGGGAAAGGATCAGACAAGAGTTTTTACTTCGATAGGTCAAATTGATCCTACTAGGTTCTATCCTTGGGACCACCTAGGCAAAACTTGATCCTAGAGCTAGGGCTTGAGGTATATGAATATTCCACCGTCGGAATTGGCCCAAGTTTTGAGAGTGAGGGTACCCAACAACGCAGCTGCCTCTAGGAGATAGAAGTTTTCCTCTAGCTAGATTCCTAGGAAATTGTTGCCCTAGGTGACCTAATGGGGCTAGACCTAGGGAATGTGAAAATTTTCTTTAACTCTAAATCTCCAAATTCATCAAATTATATCTTGTATTCAAACCTGATCCTCTATGTTAGCCATTCTGAAGATAAGGCTGAGAACTTACTATAGAACCATCACCTACATGTAGTGATCTTATTCTGTGAGCAGACAACCTACTTTCGAGAAGACACGGAAAGGTAAACACTCTCTGCCAAGATTTTCCATATAGCCCAGGTTGAGCAACCACATATACATTGTTAGACACGGTCCTGTCAGTCCCTGGTCATAATCAAATTCTCCAAAGTTCATTTCCCGCCACTGGAAATCATTAAATGCCATTTTGATCAAAAGAGTCATTTTAATTCTTGAGTCCAGGGTTTTGTCTTTAGAAGTGCTTCAATAACATGTGCAATCCAGAGGAAGTTTCAGTGAGTTTCTATTTCAAGATGGTTATCAATGCGAGATTGATTCTTCTTCAAAACCCTGTTTTGAAGAAGAAATTTTTAGGTTTGTTTATGTAAATAAGTATATTTTTAAAGTACGCCCTCATGAAAAATGTCAAATACGGAGCCCTGGTCACCTTACCGGGACTCAGCAGCTCCTATCCCTGCAAAACAATCAACAGAAGAAAAGCCATCATTCAAAGCTCAAAAAATTAGAAAAGGAACAAAAAGACAAAGCTGTATTAAAGGTGAATAAATGTCAATTTTGAAACATCATAAAAGTGGGTCTTTGTGAAACAAAAACCAAATCCATCACTATGTGAGGTATTTTCATTGTTTGAAATGTCATTTGCATGCAAGCGTTCGTTTGAAGGTCGAAATTGGAGAGTAGAAGGGTGAAAACTTGTTTTCAAAGTCGTGGAAGTCAAAGTGGAAGTGCGCGCTAGGCACAGAGGAGGCACGCTACGCACAAGAGGCGCGCTACGCACTGGGATTCACCGGCCTGTGCAAAATAACACGTGCGCTACGCATATACCGCACGCTACTCACTGGGTGAACGCGCTACTCATATAATCTCAGAGCCAGAAATTTTCGCTCCTGCATCCAGTTTAATGCCAAATCGCCTCAATCGGCTTGCAAGTAGGTTTTTCATGATTGCTCAGTAAATTTTGAACATGATTGTGGTGTGTTTTTCGCTTCACTTCTGACATTGGAGGGATGGCCATCAGAAATACTCCCCAAGCTCCAACAGGATTGGTTTGCATCGATGCAGATAGTGAGAAAATTTGGATCCTGAAATTCCTTGTTGTTCCACAGCAACTTCAGGTTCTTATAGCTAATGTTATTGCTCTTACCTGGAATGTATACCTCTCATTTGCAAGCCACATAAATGTAGCTCCGACAGAATCCTCTGGTTCTTGAAATTGCAATTTGCATACATGCCAGTGAAGGCAATATAGATGATTCACATGTATGAAATTCGGGCAAGCTGGAGATTCTTGTTATTGCAAACAATCTGCCCTCAAGATTTTTTTTGAATTGGTATAGAAGAGCTGATTTCACCGCCTACGCTTTCAATAAGCTTTGTCAAGCGAGCTTTGATCAATGGAGTCCGAAGATATTACAATGCGGCCTGCTCATTCTCACGACCACCACCATGATCACCATCACTCGGATACAAAAGCAGCTACATCATGGGTTGGCCCTGATGGCCGGAAATTTCATTCACATGATGGATTAGCTCCCCACTCACATGAAACATTGTATTTTCCAAGGCTATTTTAGTCGGAGGGCTGCACGACTTACAAATAGGGATTTTATAAACCAGATGGCTTCCATTTGTTAACACGCACCATAAACCAGATGACGGGTTTCCTTAAAAATTACAATCATCTTTTGAATACAAATCAGTTATGTCGGACAAACGTTGGAGGCGGTGATGGGGTAGCTACAGCTGGCTCACGAATTTGGCCCAAGAGGTTCATCATCTCCCACCTTACGTCCAGGGCAGTATACACCTGTTATAATTTTTGTTTTTCTTGATGGTGCATTAAGTGGAATTCTGTTTTCCTTTATCAAAGGGCGTAATATTTGTTCAAAACTATTTTTTATTAAAAATGTTTTTTCAAAGGGTAAATGTGATGTGGCAGTCAAAGTAAAAGCCAGAATTTAAACAAAGGATATCCACCGTGGCAGAAAGATAGGTTCGATTGCCCATTTTGGTCTTCAGTTACGATTTCAAAGGCTCTGCATTACAGTTTCCGCATTCTAATTGGTTATCAACAGATTTCACATGTAGCGCTGCCCCTTTTCAGAATAGATGGACAGCTCCTATGCTATCTTCATGATTTTAGTTTGAAACAACTCCCTCATTTTTGGTCGATTTGTTCTCTCATGGAGGAGTTTATTTATTGTATTGTAAAACATTTGTAAGGGGGAGAGAGTTCTGGGAGAGGTGTGTGGAGGAGATAACATAGAGTTTCATTGTACAGTTGTTTGACAGAGAAATAATTAAATGGCGCAGCTCTGATTTGTAAGATTCTTGTGGTGTGAAAGTTTAGCATATGTTTTTCTTCTGTTTCATATGTCTTTGTAATGTTTCATAGTTTCATTCATTATCATTTCCAGCTGAATGCTTTACAGTAAGGGAGGTAGAACCCAATTTATTTGTTCTGCCTCGAAAGAGCGTTTCAGTATTTGTGTAATTTTCTTCTATCTAAAAGGGATTCATTGTTAAATGCCCTTTTCAGCTTTCTTAAGCAGTCTTTACATTCCATTTAATTTCAAATTAATTTTTAAACTTCACTCCTACCTTGCCTTATGGAATAATCTGTGCCTTTGATTAAATCTCTGATCTTGCTGTCTTTGCCCCATACAGCCCAGAAAACCCAGTCATTTATTAAAAACCTCATTCATATCTATTTACTAGCCTAAAATCAGTTCCCATTTTAAGTCATCTCGCACCCTATTGCTCATTTTATCGAGATTGACTGGAGAGAGCCCTCTCCTATCCTCGTAGGGCTAGCTACGAGGCTGAGCTTGGTTTGATGTTGCCTCGAGTTTTGCCTTCCTCAACCTGAGGCAAATTCGAGCGCTAACACAGTGGCGACCATACTAGGGAAGTCTTCCCCGATAAAGGATGACAAAGTTCAGATCTGATGTTGATGGTGAACAGCAGTCAGAGACATAGCAAGGCTGAAATCATTCACCTGGAAATTTCACTGAAAGATCCAGACAATCAATCCTTCATGGTGACTTCACTGCAGGGAGATCAGTAGCTGTCAGATTTTAAAGATGGAGCGAATCACAAGAAGATATGCTCCCATGAGCCGATATCACATCCCAGGTTTTCCGAATAAGATGCCCAAGGTAGATTGGTCAAAGAGTCTGCCTACGTTTGACGATGATGGTAAGAAGGATGCTGCTTTACATCTGGTTAGATTCCACATGCATATTCGCAAGTTGAAGGTGGATTTTCCTGAAGATTGCTTGATGAAGATATTCCTGGCCACTCTGGAAGGTGAAGCCCAATCTTGGTATGAAAATTTTCCGCTGGCCTGTATTTACTGTTTAAAGGATTTTCATGCCCTGTTCATTGAAAGATATCAAGCATCTTATCCATCATTAAATTTAGTTCATGACTGTTGCAAACATGCTTCTACTTTTATTGAAAGTCTTGAGAAATATTATGAAGATGATAATTTCATGGATGATGAGATCATGGAGGCTCTGTACGAGAATCCATTTCAGCAAAATGAAGAGAACCTAGAGGATACCCATCAAAATGCTCAGGAAATTTTGCAGCAGAATCAAGATCAACAGGTTGAAGAGTGCCATATGGCTGAAAATGATGAAAGGGAGAATGACATTTCAGATCTACCCACAGAAGAAGACAACATGCAGATTGCAGATTGTGATAATGTCCAGTCAGCTACTTCAGATTCAGATTCAGATCATGATGACCAAGCATATCTTGTGCTGAAGCCCATCAAAGAGAAATCTGCTGTTGAAATCATCTGGTATGCAGAAGACACAGTAATGGATCCAAATGTTCTCAGTCATACTGTCAGTCCATCATTAGAACACAGCCTTCATGAAGAAGCAATCCAGTCAGTTCATGAAAAACAAAATGAGATCTTTGTGCAAGTAAGTGATAAATCTCCTTTCAATAACTCAGTAATAAATGATAGTTTGAATGCCCTGTCATATGAAGATAATTACTGTTTAAGCAGAAGAAAACAAAAGGCATTGTCTCCTTTGTCTGAAGATGAGATAGATCTACTTTTGAAAGGTCTTGTTACAGCCCAAGCTACAGCAGATTTGCAGTGCACACATAGTTAGGAAAGTGTTGGTGAAACTTCTTCCTCTTTTGAAAAAGATGACTGTCTTGTAATCAGTTTTTTAGATCAGCAAACAGATAATTTTTTCCTTCACAAAGATGATAAGGCTGTCATGTTTGATAATCTTGAAGATTGTTTTTTGTTTAAGAATGACCTAGATCATGAAGTTGAGGAATATATGCCAGAATTTCTCATGGTCAAGGAACCTACAGCTAACACTCAGATGGAAGATACCTCTCTGTGCATTTCTATCCCTCAGAAATCAATTGTCCTTTCAGATCAGAATGGAGTGAATACTTGTATTTTTGCAGTTGGATCTCCAGATAAGCCAGTGCTTCAGGATTTTCAAGACCCCTTCAGCATTCTTCTGCAAACATTAGAAAGGATAAATATTGCCTGGTTCATTATCATAAGCTTTGGTTTCAGTGGTTATTTTGAGTTGCCTACAGGTTCATCATTCCGCCTGCTCAAGGAGAGTAAGAGCAGAAATTTGGGGTGTAGCCATCTACTAGATTGGTTACATTGGAAGGCACACTACACATGATTGTATATATCACATCAGTATGCAGGTGGTTGCCATCATGATTTTAAAGCTTGATGGACTGCTGCCCTTTTCAGAAAGTTTTTGTTTTAATTCAATCATTTCAGTTTGCATCGAGTCAGTTTGAGTCGATTTTCCAGTTAATAAGTTGAGTCATCAGTCTTTAGTCTATTTGTCAAAATAATGGATTCCATTGCCCAAGGGATGGAGGCACTGTCTGCTCTCCCAAAGATCTGCTGTTCTTGGCACCTCCAAGAGGCGGCAACTGCCATCCCCATTGGAGCCAATGTTAGACTCGGTCCCGTCAGTCCCTTGTCAGAATCAAATTCTCCAAAGTTCATTTCTCGTCATTTGCAGTCACTGATGTTACTATGGTCCAGAAAAGAGTCATTTTAATTCTTGAGCCCAGGGTTTTTGTCTTCAGAAGTGCTTCAATAACATGTGCAGGCTAGAAGAAGGTTCAGTGAGTTTATATTTCAAGATGGTTATCAATGCGAGATTGATTCTTCTTCAAAACCCTGTTTTGAAGAAGAAATCGTTAAAATGTGTTTTCAAATATGTAATTATTGAAATTTTTCAGTCTTGAAGAGTTTAGAGGTAGCCTTGGTTATCCTTTTCTAGGAAATGCCAAATCCTTGCAAAAGACAACCAAGTATCATTAGTCCAAGACTCAGAAAAAGCAAGAAAAAGCCAAAGAACAACATTGTATTAAGTGATCGAATGACAAAGTGCCAACATTATAAAAGTGGGTCATGGAGTAAATTTAAAATCAAATCTGATTTTATGAGATATTTTTCTTCACATATAAACCATGGTAAACAATTCATTTGCACAAATTCTCAAGGCAGAAATCGAGCTGGTGAAGTTGAAGGCCGAAATTGTGTTTTGCAAAGTTGTGAACCGGAACTGGAGGTGCGCGCTACGTGCAGAGAAGGCGCGCTACGCATAAGAGGCGCGCTACGCATATAACCTCACCAGCCAGTGTAAAATAACAAGGGCGCTACGCACATGCAGCGTGCTACGCACTGGGTAAGCGCGCTACGCGTATAATCTCAGGGCCAGAAAATTTCTCTCCTTCGCCCAGATTCGTGCCAAGTTACTTCATTTGCCTGCAAACTGGAAAATTTGGATCCTGAAATTCCTTGTTGTTCCACAGCAACTTCAGGTTCTTACAGCCAATGTTATTGCTCTTGCCTGGAATGTATACCTCTCATTTGCAAGCCACAGAAATGTAGCTCCGACAGAATCCTCTGGTTCTTGAAATTGCAGTTTGCATACATGCCAGTGAAGGCAATATAGATGATTCACATGGTATGAAATTCGGGCAAGCTGGAGATTCTTGTTATTGCAAACAATCTGCCCTCAAGAATTTTTTTGAATTGGTATAGAAGAGCTGATTTCACCGCCTACGCTTTCAATAAGCTTTGTCAAGCGAGCTTTGATCAATGGAGTCCGAAGATATTACAATGCGGCCTGCTCATTCTCACGACCACCACCATGATCACCATCACTCGGATACAAAAGCAGCTACATCATGGGTTGGCCCTGATGGCCGGAAATTTCATTCACATGATGGATTAGCTCCCCACTCACATGAAACATTGTATTTTCCAAGGCTATTTTAGTCGGAGGGCTGCACGACTTACAAATAGGGATTTTATAAACCAGATGGCTTCCATTTGTTAACACGCACCATAAACCAGATGACGGGTTTCCTTAAAAATTACAATCATCTTTTGAATACAAATCAGTTATGTCGGACAAACGTTGGAGGCGGTGATGGGGTAGCTACAGCTGGCTCACGAATTTGGCCCAAGAGGTTCATCATCTCCCACCTTACGTCCAGGGCAGTATACACCTGTTATAATTTTTGTTTTTCTTGATGGTGCATTAAGTGGAATTCTGTTTTCCTTTATCAAAGGGCGTAATATTTGTTCAAAACTATTTTTTATTAAAAATGTTTTTTCAAAGGGTAAATGTGATGTGGCAGTCAAAGTAAAAGCCAGAATTTAAACAAAGGATATCCACCGTGGCAGAAAGATAGGTTCGATTGCCCATTTTGGTCTTCAGTTACGATTTCAAAGGCTCTGCATTACAGTTTCCGCATTCTAATTGGTTATCAACAGATTTCACATGTAGCGCTGCCCCTTTTCAAAACAGATGGACAGATCCTATGCTATCTTCATGATTTTAGTTTGAAACAACTCCCTCATTTTTGGTCGATTTGTTCTCTCATGGAGGAGTTTATTTATTGTATTGTAAAACATTTGTAAGGGGGAGAGAGTTCTGGGAGAGGTGTGTGGAGGAGATAACATAGAGTTTCATTGTACAGTTGTTTGACAGAGAAATAATTAAATGGCGCAGCTCTGATTTGTAAGATTCTTGTGGTGTGAAAGTTTAGCATATGTTTTTCTTCTGTTTCATATGTCTTTGTAATGTTTCATAGTTTCATTCATTATCATTTCCAGCTGAATGCTTTACAGTAAGGGAGGTAGAACCCAATTTATTTGTTCTGCCTCGAAAGAGCGTTTCAGTATTTGTGTAATTTTCTTCTATCTAAAAGGGATTCATTGTTAAATGCCCTTTTCAGCTTTCTTAAGCAGTCTTTACATTCCATTTAATTTCAAATTAATTTTTAAACTTCACTCCTACCTTGCCTTATGGAATAATCTGTGCCTTTGATTAAATCTCTGATCTTGCTGTCTTTGCCCCATACAGCCCAGAAAACCCAGTCATTTATTAAAAACCTCATTCATATCTGTTTACTAGCCTAAAATCATTATCAGTATCAATTATAGGTCATCTCAGCCCCTTGAAAACCTTTTGCCGAGATAGACCCGGAGAGAGCCCTCTCCTGTCCTCGTAGGGCTAGCTACGAGGCTAAGCTTGGTTTGATGTTGCCTCGAGTTTTGCCTTCTTCAGCCTGAGGCAGATTTGAGCGCTAACAGGAGGATCTTTAATTTATTATTTGGTATTAAATTAATTTTTAAATCAAATTGGAAAGACAAACTAATTAATATTTATGAATAATTCGGTAATAACAATTGTTTTACTATTGATTTAACAACTAAATTATGACTAACACATTTATATAAAGTAAATCACTAGTAAGTGACAGATGGATAGCAAAACACTTAGTTCCTAAAATATTTTGTATAGTTAAAAAAAAACATTAAAATAAACAAAATATATCATTAGCCATTTTCAAAGATTTTCTAAATATTATACTTTTGTATATGATTTCTGATTGACTATTAAAATGGACAAATTTGACACAATCACTTTCAATAAAACCAAGAATAAAGTTGCACTAGATCCAAAATGCACACATTAACTTTTTGCATTGTAGCTTAGATCAATCTTCTATGTTTTGTTCAAGGAAAGAAGATAAAACAAGTTTAACAAACCAATTAAAACAAATGAGAAATTGTAGGCTAATCTCCCAACAAATGTGAACAATTATAATAAATTTATAAATGATTATTTTTCTAAATAGTTTAATGTTTTTTTAATATTATTTAAGTAAATATATTTTTACTATTCATATATTAGGATTCACATCTTAAATCGTACAAATTTATAAATATTGTCGACCCCTTTCCAACCAACCAGTGAAAACAACCAGTGTGGTTCATCTTTAGGACTAGGTCAGAGATCAGGTTAGAGATCAATCCAGAGGTTGAGTTTAAATAGATGTAAAGAAGGTCAAACTAGTTGTTAGGATAACAGCTAATTTGACTCTGAAATTCAATTAAATTAATAAAAAGATTAATTTTATTAAAATTATAATTTTAAAAAGATTTTTCTATATAATTTTTTAAGTGTAAATTTTTAATTTTTTTTGACATTGTCTCCTAAAAAACCCCCTTTTTTAATTCTAGAAGCAAATTAATAATTAAATAAAGAAATAAAGAAAATATTTTAATCTAAAAATATAATAAAAACTTAATCTAAATTAACTAAAAATGTTTAAATTTGAAGAAAATTATAGAAGCATATTAACATAATCCCTAGAATTAATATTTAATAATATTAAAAGATTTTAATATAGAATTATAATGAAAATTAACTAAAAAAAATTATATATTAGAAAATTATATAAAAAATTATTTTTAAAATTATAATTTTAATAAAATTAATCCTCATGTTAATTTAAATTAATTTCAGAGTCAAACACATAGTTCTCATGATGAACAACATTGGTTGGTTCGAAACATGTGGACAATGTTCTAGGATAACAACTAGTTTGGCCTTCTCTACATCTATTTAAACTCAATGTCTCATGTCTCACATTGTCCTGATGATGAACAACACTGGTTGGTTTGAAATGGGTAGACAATGTTCTATTTGTTCTATTGCCCTGATGATGAACAACACTGGTTGGACTCGTTGGTTCGAAATGGATCGACAATGTTCTATTTTTTCTATTGCTTGTGATTATTACCGATTGCTTGTGATTATTACCAAAAGGATTCTAAATATTTACGATGGATCACATAAGCCAAAATTATACAAATAATTATTTTGCAAACAACTAAATTTAACTATTTAATTATAGAAATGAAAAAAATATATACAATTACAATAAATTTATAAATAATAAATTTTTAAATAACTTAACTTAATTATTTTTTTTATGTTCTTTAAATTCATAAAAAAAATTACTTTTATATTATTCAAAAAATTTAGTATTTGTAGAATCTACAAATTACATAAACCAATTACAATCCCATAATCACATGAACAAGAAAGAGAAGGAATTTCAATCTCACAACACAAATATTTATCTGGGAAAGCCTCAACTAAAAACTACCCTATATGTATATTACATAAGCCAAAGAATATGAGAAAATTACAATATAGCATAAGCCAAAGAATATGAGAAAATTACAATGTTTTTCTCCAAGATAAGAAACCTCTGCACTATCTCTATCTGTCTCAATGATTCCTAGGCCAGCTTGGTTCAATACTTAACCAATTTCTTAGCCTCAGAAATCCTTATTTCCTTGTGCATTTTCCTTGGGTAATTAGGCCCTATTAACAAGGAAATTCCCCAATAATGATTGCACAATGCATCAAGGATCTTCCTCCAACCCCATGCACCACCTATACAATTGGATGGTTATATAACTGATAGTACACTTCCCTTTAACTCCAAACTCAAATGGGTATTTCTCAGAACTGACATGCATGAGTTATTTATGAGTGAATTATCAGTTATTTGATTGATCACAGCAAGTGAATTAAATCTAATTTTCAAACTTTGACCTCTCTAGAGTTCCTTCATCACTTAGAACTAGTTAAAGTGAATTTAACTCAGATAAAATGAATTAGTTAATTACAACTTAAAATAAACTCTACCAGGTCTCCTAAAAAGTAGGAGACACTCTACATGCCTCTAGTTTGACCCTCAACTTAGTTAATTACAACTTAAAATAAACTCTACCAGGTCTCCTAAAAAGTAGGAGACACTCTACATGCCTCTAGTTTGACCCTCAACTCGAATTCACTGAACCAACTAATTCATCCTAACTTAGTTAACTCGTACAAGATGTCATGTGATGCGGAATTACAACTTTAGGGAAAATTAAATTAGAAGCATTTCTTGGTGCCATTTTCAACACTCCCTCTCAGTAACAAAGGCATTGTCTTATACTCCGATCTTGCCTTTATGGAACTCAATTTTTCCTCTTGAAAATTCCTTTGTCAAGATGTCTGCATCCTTCTCCTTTGAAGGAATGCACTCTAATAAAATAATCCATCTCTACACAAAATATCTGATATGGTGATTCCAAATATCTATATGCTTGGCCCTGTCATAAAAAACTGGATTAATCGAGAGTTTGATGCAACTCTATTTATCACAATAAATCACTATCGGATCAATTTGTTGACCAAACAACCCAATAGGATCTTCCTCATGCAGATAGCCTCACAAGCTTCTTGACTAGCGGCCATGTACTCTGTATTAGAAAAATACATAGAGCACATTATGACACACGCAAATCACTTTATATATTTATTCATCACAACAATTACAAATATATATAGGAAACAGATCACAGACTTCGATGAATCTAGATCATGACTCCAACTCATACCATAAGAATCAATAGCTTCTAGACTAACGCCGAGGGACTCAAAATGACAACTACACATGACATGGACGCATCACTTCCAACACCCTCCTTTAATTCTTACAAGGATAACATTAAAAACACATATTACAATGATAAATAATTCTCTGTCTGACCGGTCTTCATTAGCACCCACATCCACTTTGGAATATTGAAAACACTACTATTTTCTCCACTATGTTTTCGAGTTGTTACTTGACCTCCATTTAAAACGTAACCACTTCAGACCATTATTGATGAACTTTGCAAGATCAAGAATATTTACAACTTGGATTATTGAAGCTTCCGCGATAATAACTGTCAAGTGATGAACCATCCTATGGACCAACCACCATCTATTGGATATTTCGTTTCTAGCTATCCATCAGTTGCTAGGATGGATGTCTCGATATGGATTGTGTTCAAAAGTTGATCAAACAACTTTACGTTACACAAGAATTGATGTTTTCGACAACGGGGCTTCTAGTTTAAGAATCACCAACCCTTTTTATATCGAAAAACAAATAAAAACACAAAATAATTGATGCTTCAAACACCGGGGCTTACCTTTTAAGAACCACCAACCCTTTTTAATTTGAAGTTGAAAACAAATAAATATCAAAACCACACCATGAAGTAAAAGAAACTTTTGGACGCACTAAAAAACACACAAATAAACCCACGATAAATACTATATTAAGTAAATATATCACCCACGCCCTGATTTATGTACTCTTGAAACACCCAATTTCCTACCAAGATCTTCACGTCCTTGATGTGTCATATTTCCTCCACAAAGAATTAGTTGGGATTCAAACTCATGCTCTCGGAAAAACCTTGTTGGAACCCTATTCTTTATTGAAAATTGTTGCAGTCTTGTGTCTATATTAGATAATTTCCTTGTGGAAAACATGATGGACTCGGTTCTGCAACATCCCACCGCGAAGATCTATGTGTAGTAAATGTTAGAAATTAATGGAGAAAGTTAAGTTAGGATAGGATTGAGATTCTAATTCTAGATCTCAGATCCTAATATTCAGGGAGTGGTTCAAACCACCCATTTGTGAGAAAGCCTATATATACTAGGTTGTTCTCTTGATTCACGTATTAGATTATTTGAGTGTGTTTGTACACTCTCCAGGTTCTCACCTGGAGAGCCATTTCATTAATTTTATCATGGTATCGGAGCTTCAGGTCGAAGCTAATTGGACCTGTGCTTTATAAAGATATGAGGACGTGAGGTTCCATGGAGGATTGTTGCGGTTGCGTGTTGAGAAGCGATCTACATGAAGAGAGCTCGGAATGCAGTGTGAATCTATTGTGTTGTTAACAGCGTGCTGCGGAGATCGATTATAGAGTTTGCGCCTGCGGAAATCGATACTAGGGTTCGAGCCTTTGCTGCTAGGACGAAGAGGCTGGCTGCTAAATTAAATATAATTTTCACACTTTGACCTCTCTCCAGTTCCTCCATCCTTTATAACTAGTTAAACTGACTTTAACTCAGATAAGTTGTGTTAATTAGTTACAACTCCAAATAATCTCAACCAGTGCTCCTAAAAAGTAGGACACACTCTACATGCCTCTAGTTTGACCCTCAACTCGAATTAACTAAAACAATTAAGTCATCTTAAATTATTTAACTCATATAATCTATCATGTGATGTGGAATTGCAATTTTCTTTTAATTTAATTAAAGGAAAAATTAAAATAGAAGCCTTTCTTGTTTCAATTTTCAACACTTTCTCATAGAAAGAAAGGGATTTTCTGATACCCCGATCCTGCCTCTATGGAAATCAAATTTTCCTCTTGATAGTGCCGTTTTAAAGATTTTTGCATCTCGCTCCTCTGTAGGAATGTACTCGAATAGCATAATTTTCCTACACACAATCTCTGAGATGGTAATACCAGATGTCTATACGCTTGGACCTTTCATGAAAAACTAGATTAACTAAGAGTTTGATGCAACTATGGTTATCACAATAAATCACCGTCGGATCCATATGTTGGAAAAAAACATAACAAGGACATTCCTCATCCATATAGCCTCACAAAATACTTTACTAGAAGCCATGTACTGTAATTCTGCTGAACTAAGTGCAACTAATCCGTCATCTACAAAAATCACATAATGCCTATTCTTGGTCGTGGAGGCTGTCGAGAATGGTCCACACACATATGAGTGAAATATTTGAAGGATTGCTTTCGCCTGGCTATGCTTATCATGAAAGGTGGCTTTGGTGTACTTCTCCAATGTACACCCTATGCATATATCACACTGCTCAAGTGCACCCTTGGGAATTCCTGTAAAAATTTGTTGCATGATCTTCAAAGCTCCGTGGTGTAGATGGCCCAACCTTCTATGCCATAACTCACCGATGTATCAGTTCTCCACCTTATTTTATTTCATTTTCAAGGTAGCACAATCTTCTACATCCAATTTGTAGATTTTCTTTACTCATACCTCGATCTTCTTCACTTGTATTGTGGCTATGTGATGAAGGAACACCTTTCTTTTGCTAAATATCACATTGTAGCCACGATCTTCCAACATAAAAACGGAAACCAAGTTCTTATTCAAACCAGGAGCATACGTCACATTTTCAATGTGAAAGGAGAACCATAATCCCTCTGAAATGTAACAGTACCGATGTCGATCATGTTATACATCCAATAATCTCCCATCTCGATGTGCGTCTAGTTATCCTTCTCCTCCAAGTCACCGAATAACTTTTTATTGTTGGTCATATGGAATGAGGTTTCACTCTCCAAGTACCACAAATAACCCATCACCAATGACACCATGCATGTGATGGGAGTGCAATCCGACTCGAATTGTGAAGCAAGTTCTTCACTTGCTGCTCCTCCCGAGGCCTTCTCATCGGCCTTCTTGTGTCAACACTTTGTGGCATAGTGTCCCATCTCATGAGAGTGAAAACATTTATTCTTCGAAAAGTCTTTATTATTACCTTCCTAACCATAATTTTATTTGGAATGGGATTACTTAACTTTTCCTTTCTTTTCCTTTCCATCCAAGGTGAAGGTCTCCTCATCATCATGCTTTGATGAGGATCCATCTCTAGTGTTCCATCGAATATCTTCTTGTACCAATTCGAACCACAATTTCTCCCTCTGGTAGCTTCTCCCTCCCATTCCCCAAATCCTGGTAGTTGTGATAGCTCTTGGGAAAACTTGGAAGTTATAGGCTCACCAAGTCATCCTCGACAACTATAAAACCAACACTTCCAAGTTAGTCCCGACACTAAGTGAACTTGGTCAAGTATTTTGGTATTATGTTTCCCTTGCCCATATTGATTTTTCTAAGCTTTTCTTTGAGTGTCAGCTTCCTTTGGTCACTTCTATTCTTAAAGAAATATGTTAAGGCTTTCCACATAGCATATGGAGTTTCCTTTCCATGGAGGTTCGAGACAATATGATCTCGAACTTCTTCTAACATAATTCTTCTTTCCTTTGCTACGTTCTTCTTCCATGTCGTCGGAGCTTGAGCATATGTTGTTGCAGGATTAGGAATATCATTGTCTATGAATTCCTTCAGACCATTTTCTTCCAACTTTGCCTCCATCCTGTCTCTCCAAGCTATAATTATGACTACCCTCTAGGGCATATTTTATTCTCAATCTAGAGAAAGAGATCTTGATCCTGCTGCTATTCCTAGAGAGTAGATCTGCAACTTCGATTCACCTGCACATAAAAAACTCATATTATTGTGTTCTACTGTGATTCGTGCTCTAATACCATGTATAAAATCCACATAGGTTCAATTAATCATGTATTATGCTAAAACAAAATACTTGAATCTATGCTACAAATTAATGAAACTGATTATAATCGCATCATCACATGAACAAGAAAGAGAAAGAATTTCAATCGCACAACAAAAATATTTGTCTTGTGAAAGCCTTTAGCTAAAAACCCCACCATATGCATGTTTCACAAGCCAAATAATATGAGAATATTACAATATTTTTCTCCAAGTTGTGAAACCTCTACACTATCTCTATTTGTCTCAATGATTCCTAAGCAAGCTTGGTTCAATACTTCACCAATTCCTTGCCTCAAGAATCCGTATTTACTTGCACAGTTTCCTTGGGTAATTAGGCCCTATTAACAAGTAAATTCCTTAATAATGATTGTGTAATACATCAAGAATGTTTCTCTGACTCCATGCACCACATGTACAATTGGATGATTATACAATACACTTCCCTTTAGCTCCAATCGTGCTCCAATCTCGACTGGCTCTTTCTCATAAACGGCATGCATGAGTTATTTATGAGTGAATTAGCAGTTATTTGATTGATCACTACATGTGAATTAAATATTATTTTTACACTTTGAACTCTATCGAGTTCCTCCATCATTTATAACTAGTTAAATTGACTTTAACTTAGATAAACTATGTTAATTTATTAAAAATTTAAATAAACTCAACCAGGGCTCCTAAAAAGTAGGAGAAACTCTACATGGCTCTAGTTTGACCCTCAACTTGAATTAACTATCCAACTAATTCATCCTAAATTATTTAACTCGTACAATCTATCATGTGATGTGGAATTTAAATTTTCTTCTAATTTAATTAAATTGAAAATTAAATTAGAATCCTTTCTTGTTTCCATTTTCAACATTCCCTCTTAGAAAGAAAGGGATTTCCTAATATCCTGATCCTTTCTCTATGGAAATCCAATTTTCCTCTTGACAGTGCCTTTTTCAAGATGTATGCATCCCTCTTCTTTGTAGAAATTTACTCTAATAGCATAATTCACTTACGCACAATATATGAGATGGTAATACTAGATGTCGATATGCTTGGACCTGTCATTAAAAACTATATTAACCAAGAGTTTTATGCAACTCTGGTTATCACAATAAATCACCATCGGATCCATATGTTGACCAAAAAACCCAACAAGTATATTACTCATCCATATAGCCTCACAAACTTCTTTACTAGCACTGATGTAATCTAATTCTGCTAAACTAAGTGCAACTGATCTCTATTTCCTATTGTACCAAGAAACTGTTGTTGACCCAATACAGAAAATGCCCCCTGATGTGCTCTTCCTGTCAAATGGAATCCATTCCGAATATGCATCTTTGAAGCCTGGAAGCTTCACTTCCTCTATCCACTTTTACCAAAGACCAACTTGAGTGGTGCCTCTGAGGTATCTCCACACATGTTTTCTTTCCTTCCAATAAAGCTTGGTTGGATTAACCATAGCTTAACTAACCAGGTTAACTAAATAACATATTTTCAATCATGTGTTTACCAAGTACATGAGTGAACCCACAATTTTCCTCTAAATGGTAGATGGTGAGCCCTGGTATTGCACCAAGAGTGATACAACTCCCAAGGTCTACTCATCTTTACTTATCAACCTGGGGTTTGTACAAACTTAGAGGTGACAGTGTTATATGCACAGTAGATGGATTCTACTCATGCCACCCTCAACTAGGTCTTCTGGTCAGTAGTACTTCTAGGCCATTCCCTCTACTTGATTAAAGTGTATCTAGCTAATTTAATGTAGGAAATTGCTTCTAATCTAAGACAAAGATGATGTTTATCAGAATTCTACTTGGAATTGATAGTGAAAGAAAATCATAAAAATTTAAACTAATTGGAGAAAAATGAATTTATGCTATGGGAAATCATTCAGCTAGCTATTTAATCATTTTTAGTAAATAAATTATTCTATCACACACTTTGTCAAATCATAAATGAACTCCTATCTATTGTTTCATTCAACTTTTACTTGCATGTAAAATTCAATGGAATTCTGAAATGAAATAAAACCCTAATGCCTACTATGTTTTTGCAGCAAAGAAGGAAGGAAATTTGGAGTGGCCTCAGATTCTCTTCTTACCATGAATTCAGAGATGGGGGTCAAGTGCATCCTATTCTAGACCTGTGAAGAGGTGGCCTACAATGCTGCTACAGGAAGTTGCTACAGGATGTCCTGAAGTGCTAAAGGAAACATGCCGAGAGGGTTTTAAGGAAGGAAAAGGTTAAAGGAAGGTCTGGAAGGGTGAGAGAAGGTGGAATGAGGTGAGGGGTAGGTGGCCAACACATTCAACCAAACTCTGAATTCTTGGGAGGAATTCTTTTCATTTGAAAGGCTGCTCAGGGTGGTGGTGAAGGTAGTTTCACAAAATAGGGTTTTGGTGGTACATTTGGAGGTTGGAGAGAAGGAGGATGAATGAGATGAAAGCGGTCCTTTCCTTACAGATGTATATAGCCATGTAATCACTTCACACAGTCATGCATTAGTATTGAAAAACTAGCATGCTGACAAGTGTAAATGATGAGTTTAATGGAAAACCTTACTTAAGCTATGCTAAATTCTAATATAAACACAAATCCAACTCCTAACTTACATTAAGCATATTATGAGCATGATAATCACACTATAAAATTTTCCAAGAAATCATAAACAAATTACTTTTTATTTGTGGTTGGAGATCCTCCTCCTCAAGCTCCCATGAGAGAGGTGAGGAAGAGAGGATACAAGCACAATTTTGATGGATTCTTGATGCTACTAGAATGTAAATATACTAAAAAAAATGTTGAAATAGAAAAAGAGAATATAAATACACAAGAGGAACCTAGCCAATGGATTGGTCCCCAACCTTAAATCATCAACCCTCGGAGACGAAATCAGTGATGGAGAAAGCAACTTCTCATTATCATTGCATAAAAATGTCTAGTGCATCATATGGTAGTAAAAAATAACACTAAATAAGATCTCAAGAGCTACCTAGTTGAATACAATGCTCAAATCCTAATGAGCTCTTGCATATTCTTATTTATACGAATGGGTACCTACAATTAATTCAGATTATGAAACAAGACATGAAAAAAATCATACACCCTTCTCATTAAGAATAATATGACAAAAATGTAAATAAATGTGAGAGAGAGGTAACTTAATAGCTGAGGATGGCCACTTAACCCATTAAAATATACCTGATGATGGGCCTAATCAGTAGCTTCAACCACTTCACTTGAAGTAGCATCTTCTTTCTTCCAATTCTGTCCTATAGGAGTCTCCATGGGCTTGCTACTGTCTATTTCAAACTTCCTCATTATATCATTGGCATACTTTCCCTAAGAGACAAACAGTTCCCCATCTCTTTGCCAAATTTCCAAACCAAGGAAATAATGCAAGAGCCCCATGTCCTTCATCTCAAATTCTCTTACAAGATCCTCTTTGCAATAATTAATCAACATCTCATCACCTATCATAATAAAATCATCGACATATATTACTATAATCAATAATTTACCTTCCACCACAATATGGTAAAGGTTCAAATCAGCTTCACTTTTGGTGAAGCCAAACCTGGTGAATTATTTATTGATCCCGGTGGACCAAGCACGGGGTGCTTGTTTCAGTCCATACAATGCACGCTTGAGTTTCCACGCATGAGACTCTTTGTCGAAGGTGTCAAATCCTTCCGAATTCTCAATATACACCTCTTCCTCAATAACTTCATTGAGGAAGGATATCTTTACATCCATATGATGTACCTATTGGGAGCTAAACTTGAATATATTTACTTGTCTTTTTATCCTATTTCGCTTCCTCTCTTGTATTATTAACAGTCAATTCGTGTCCTAAACCACACAAGTACACCTCTTGTCATGTGTTTATGGATTAATGAACCAATGAAGCATAGTTGTAGGGGATTATTACTAAAGCAGGTTGCTACCTCTATCATTCTTGCATATTTGGGGGTCAAATGACCAAGTTCCTAATTCGAAGGAAAACCATCGATCTGGCAACACTATCTTTTGATAATCAGCTACAATGGTGGAACAGATTTGGATTTATCTCTCTGCTATACTTCACATTCAGTTTTTTATGTTACAGTCATTATGTAATTGTAGGAAACAACTGTCGTGATTTCAAGAACTTTCAATGTGATAATTTGTATAAGAGAGGTTATAGATCTATGAAGAGGAGGTTGGCATACAAGAGAATTGAGAGTCTGTAACAGTAACTTTATTATGCAATAAAATTTTAATGCAATTCACAAATTTTTGTTCTTTTCCTAAGTTGTGATTTTATCACAGCCCTAATCAAGGAGTTGGGTCAGCTCTCCTGGCCAAGTGCTACTGAAATAATGTGTGTTAGTTTCTATTATTTCGCATCTTTCCTTTATTGTTGTAACGGTTTAATGTGATTGTTGTGAATCTTGACTGTTGTGAATCTAGTTGTTATTACAGTTGATTGTTGCTATTACTTTTATTACTGTTACAGTTAGTTTTTGTTCTATATAGTCTATTGAATTCTTGATCGATACAAAATTGTGTAATTGTTGACTGCATATACCTTGCATGTTAGCCTTGCAATAACCAAGCACATCCCAGATTGAAATTTGATGTGGGAAAGGGTTTAATAATATCATTCACAATTCGACACCAACATTTTGGTGTCATTACCAGGGAGGCTATCAAAGGTGCAAGAACACAACTTGCGTTTATCTCATAATCAATCACTCGTCCTATGGAGGAAATTTCTCTTAACCTACTCTAGGTCCCGAGTTTTAATTGTTTCGTCTTTCTTTTATTCTTTGGTTTTCTTAGGGGCCACTGTCTCATCCCCGGGAGGGAAGTTTTCTTACCCTAATCCAGGTCCTAAGCTTAATATTTCTTGATTGTTTTCCTTTTATTCTTTCTTTTTATGTTTTGAGACCACTCTCTCCTCCTAGGGAGGGAAGTCTTCTTACCCTGCTCCAGGTCCTCAGCTGCAAGAATTGTTTGAATGTTTCTCCTTCATTGGTTGCATGAATTGAGATCTGAATAAAAGGGAAAGAGGAGGACTCCCAAAGAGAGGAAGGAAGGATTTAGGTAGTGTCACATACATCCAAGAACTCATCGCAAAAGCTGAATTGGAAGCATCTTCACGAGTCGCTGTCAGGGTGAAAACTCATATGAAATCTGAAGGGAAATTGGTTGTACAACCAGTACCACCCTTGTTATTAGAAGAACCCCTTTCAACGACAGAAGGAGCAGAATTGATCCAAAATGTTTTCAGTGTTGCCTCCATATCAAATTCTTCAAATTTAGTTGAAAATGGAATCAAGTTAAAGTGCTCTTTGATAGATTTCCAATAGTGTGAAAGGGGCATGAAACTGACTTCGTATGAGGAAGTTGTGGCAAGTCAAAGTTTCAGGGAAAAGTAGGGCAAAATAGAAAAATTCAAAATCAAACAGTCAACGGTCAAAGTCAACAGGGTGATGTCAGCAGGACATGTGTCATCCCGAGAATGCGCCATTTTTCTAGGCTGATGTTATCAAGCTCAGTGACATGTTGAGATATGATTGGTCGATATGGGCCAATCCGGAGCTGACATATGGCAGCCCGGATTTTGCCTAGTTTGGCTTTGTTTGCAAAATTTTGGAGGCTAGGGAGGATCGAACCCTTGACCTCCCAGAATGGCTAAGTCTTCATTGGAGCTAGTTCACCATTTGGGCCAACACGTCATATTGTATTGAATGCATATGATAACATTAATATGTCGCAATGTAATGAATATATTATAACAAGTTGTGCATATATTATGGTATATATATGTTATCCATAGTATGTAACAAAACCATATTCAAAGGATTTAAATGTCGAAACCTTAGTTCGAAACTGTCGATTTCATATATGACGCCACTATATATATGGTTGTGATATATATCAAAGGAAACCATCGATATATATTAAATGATACCATATGTATTACGATATAGACATATCATAACAAACAAACATAAATGTTAAACCTTATCCAAGGTTTTAAAGGCGTATCATTAATGTTTTCCTACATTGTCACAATCATATGTATTAACGTGGAAAATATGTTGGATATAATTTATTACTGACGGAATCGAACCTTATCATATATTAAAGACCACCATATATATTTCAATATATTGTAATATATAGTTTTCCAAATATGTAATGTATCGTGCGGAGATTCAACGAAGGGGTCAGGCGGAGGTTTGAACCGCCAACCCTCCAAAAATGTATATAAACCAATGTCTTCGCACAGTCGGAGAGGCCAGTTGCGCTACAGGTTGGGACTTGTTAAATCCATTCTCTGACTTACATTTAAGTTTATGTAGGTGTCGACGCCCAAAAACCAGCACGGATTTCCAGAGGCAGATTTGCATAGAGAAAGGTGGTTTTCTTACAGGAAGAGGCGGTTTTGCAGTAGATAGAGGTGGTTTTTGACTTTCCAGAGCGTATGGAAGTCACTGTTGCCAAACATAGGCAAATTCGTACTCATTCTAACTGAAATTTTGAGCTGGTCACAATGGTGAGGTCTGTTTTCTTATTTGAGTCTCAGTTTTCGAGCTCATGTTTGTAAAGCATTTTGAAGACATTAAAGGACCAAGAGACATATCCAGGAAGTATGGTGAACTCCTTATTAAATTTTGTCATTATGGTATGTTTAAATATTTTTTTTAATGGCTTATGTCGTTTATGTTATTTTCAATCTTTTCTATCTATTGCATAAATAACATAAGCAAGTTCACATAGATGTCAATAATTCCTTTTTCATAAATTAGATCAAGTGGTATCAGAGCTTAAGGTTAAATTTTTAAAAGGTTTGACAGTGTCATGTGAATATTGAATGCTTACTAGGCCAAAGTCCAAGTGAGGTGAAGGAGAACTTGTTGAAGCAAATCTAGAGACTGGAAGGGTGTTTTTGCAAAAGAAGATGATAGAAGAAAACGTGTTGGGAACTGAAACTCAGTTCTTGGACAGCTTCATGACAATATGTGCGATGGTAGAAGAGATGTATAAAGAGTTTAAAAAGAACAAAGGTGAAGGCACTTCATCACCTAAACCAGACAAAGAATCAGGTGAAAAGCCTCTTTCGTTATTTCCACCAACTCCTCCATCATCACCACCATCGTCATCATTGTCTTCTTCTCATAAATCTAGTTCTTCTAAAAAGGAGAGTAAGAAATCCTCTTTGAAAAAATTAGATGTAAAATTTGATTTGTCGATTTATGATGGTGAACTTAACACTGAAAATCTTGATAATTGGATAAGACAAATTGAAGTTTATAGCAAGGTACAGAAAGTTGTTTTAGAAAGAAAGAAGATCCAGCTTTCTAGCCTTCATCTTGGAGGAGTTGCACTTGTATGCTGGGAAGGTAAGACACAAAAAGATCTTTAGAAACATGGTAAAATAATTTTGACATGGAATTGTTGGAAATGTTGTCATTGATGGCAAAGGAGGCAACAAAGACAGAGACAGGCAAAGGAAGTAACAATACAGAGACAGACAAAGGAAGCATCGAATACAGAGACGGAGCCGTGAGGCAGAACGACAGAAGCAACAGAGGCAGAGGCAGAGGCAGAGGTAGAGCCGTTATAAAATTCCGAGAATCGCCCAAGCCAGTGGATACATTCATATTTATAATTCCGAGAATCATACCCCAAGCCAGGCGTTATTTACATATATATAGACAAACCTTATTTCGGGAATCGTATAACCCAAGCGGAAAAACTTACATATATGTGCAACGCATCATATAAAGAAAGGTCAAAGCATAAATATATATAAGTGGAGCGCTTTATAAATAAATAACCTAAGTACCATATGGTGGGACCCGTATGAATCGCATCGGAGAAAAAGTTGGCAGCGGATCATATAAACAAAGACTTGCGATTCCGATTGAGAGCCCGAACTCGATGGGTGTATAAACGATGGTTGGTATATATTTGAATTTTGGCCTGATCGCATCGGAGCATCGCAGTATGGGCCTATCGGAACATCCAACCAAAACTTGCGATTGCGATTGAAAGCCCGGACCCGATGGGTCTATAAGTCATGTTTTTATAAGTTTGAATTACGGCCTAATCGCATCAGTAAAATGCAGTGAATAGTGGTCAATCGCATCGGAAAGAAACAGACTGTCGGAACATATATTAAAAGACTTGTGATTGCGATTGAAGCCCGGACCCGATGGGCTTATAAACTATGATTAATAAGTATTTGAGTTCCAATCGCATCGGCAAAGAACAGTGAACAGTCTTCAATTGCATCGGAGCAAGGCAACTTGCGATTGCGATCAATCGCAATCAGAAATCGCTGAGGAGAAATATATTGCGTCGGGAAACGTGGAAAGTGGGCCCGAAAGGAGTTTTTATATGTTTTTAATAGGTTTTCTTATATACGCCGAGAATTTATTTAAAGGCATATTAAAAGGCAGTTAGTATAATGAAAGTTGGGTTATATATATATATATATATATATATATAAGAGATGTCATAAAGTTAAAACGATGGTTGCGATGGTATTAAAATATGTCACGTGGTCTGTAGACCCACGGGCTTCGGCTCAAGGTGGAGGGCGATTCTTTATTTAAAACAATTGTGATGTATGAATGTTCCTCTTGAAAAACTTCCACATCAACAAGACACTTGCTATGTGTAAAGGGTTGGAATTTTCCCAGAATTACAGTCAGCAGTTACACATATTTACAAAAAGCACTGATATAAAAAGCACAGTTACACGTATGCGGCAGTTACACCACAACATAGGACAGAAAAGCAAACAGAGCTGAAAGGAGATAAAACACAGTCACAGAAAAGACAAATGCACAGCGAGCCATGAGGCTGAATGAGTGAGCTAGAGTTTTCATTATATGTGAATGTGAACTTTGTAATTGAATTTTTTATTGTTTGTGATGCATTGGAAAGTCTCCGGAAGAAAACAAAATCCCACTTTAAGATTAAAATAAGCACCTACAGTTACATTTTTCTAAGTGAGCTGAAAAAGAAATAAGAAGGCAGAAAATGAAGAGGCATGGCTGTCCATTCCAAATTCATTGAGGAATGCTAACAGTCACAAGAAAATCCTTATAAATAATATCATCTTGATATGAAAAGAGAGGTTAGAGAGAGTAAATATAGAGAAGGCAGAATACAGAAGAGAGAGGCAGAGAAGATTAAGAAAATAAGAGCAGAAAGAGAAGCGACAGAACAGAGCTGATATCTGAGGTAAATCAGCAAACATTCAGTTTGATTAATTGAGGAAGTTGGAGCTTCCCTATAAAGTTGCAGCTTGATAGCTGTCAGTTGTAGCTGACTGAGGTTGGAGCCTCCTGTAGGTTGGTGCCTGTAGAAAATTGAAGGGAGTTGGTGCTTCTTTGCAAGTTGTAGCTTGCAGAATTGAGGATAGAGCCTCCTGTAGGTTGGTGCCTGCACAAAACAGTGGTGAGAGGGAGTTGGATCTTGCCTTTGCATCACAACAATAATAAGATGTGGTTTTCTCCCTTTATGGGTTTCTACTTACATCTGTTGTCTCTGTGTGTGTTTCTTATGTGTTGATGTGATTCTTTCAATCTGCTTAATTGTTTGCTGCTCTCAACATAAGTATGGTGTCACATTAATTTAATATTGGCTGCAACATTTTAAGATTGTTCACAAATTAAGCTGTAAATAAGTTTGGTGAACATTTTAAAAAGCTTATGTATGTATTAAACTGATTCACCCCCCCCCCCACCCCTCTCAGTTTAATTAAAGATTCAACAATTGGTATCAGAGCCAGGTTCCTTTGTACCAGTCCAACAACTGAAAGGAGATCCTAGGTTCCCAAGATGGCTAGTAAAGAAGGATGCTCAAACAATAAAGCCCCTTTTTTCATTGGTGAAAATTATGCTTTCTGGAAAATCAGAATGAGGACATACATAATGTCTCTCGGAATAGAAGTCTGGGGTGCTGTGGAATTAGGATATGCCCCAAAGGCAACTAACACAGAGAAAGAAACAAAACAAGATTTTTTAGCTAATGCAAAAGCCATGAATGCCATCTTGAATGGATTGTGTGAAACAGATTTCATCAAAGTAATGCATAAAAAGACACTACCAAAGAAATGTGGGATACTCTGGAGAACATCCATGAGGGAGACAAGAAAGTAAAGACTGCCAAACTTCAAGTCTATAGAGACAAGTTTGAGAACTTAAAAATGGGTGATGATGAAGACATTGCTAGCTTCTTTCTAAGGGTTGCAGAAATAGTAAATAACATGAAGGCTCTAGGTGAAAACATAAAAGAAGTTGTAATTGTACAAAAGATTCTAAGATCTCTTCCACCCAGGTTTAATCCCAAGGTGTCTGCAATAGAAGAAACAACTAATTGGGAGACCTTGACCATGAACCAGCTACTTGGAAATATAACAGCATATGAGATGAGGCTCCCACAGAAGAAGCCAAGTACGAGGGAGGCAGCCTTCAAAACAGAAAAGAAGAAAGAATAAGAGGGAGACATATGCTCTTTCTCGGATGAAGAAGAGGCAAATTTTGTCAAGAAATTGGATAGAGGCTCAGGTAAATACAAAGGTAAACTTCCTTTCAAATGCTTTAACTGTGGAAGAGTTGGACACTATGCTGCTAAGTGTCCTCACAAGAAAATAAGGAATCAGCCTCAAGAGTCAGAGAGAAATAAATCAAAGAACTGGCAGAAAGGAAAGAAGTTTAGCAGAAAATCCTTCTATGCTCAACAAGACAGCAGTACATCTAAAGATTCAGATGAACCCTCAAGTGAAGAAGGAACCTCCAAATTCTTATTGATGGCCATAGAAGAACTTGAAGGACTCCTGCTAGAAGATGAAGAAGAAGAAGGGAAGTCGACCTTGAGGGGGAGCTAAGAAGTGCTCTGGAAGAGATTGACAGACTCAGACTGAAGTGCAGAAAACAAAAGGACATTCTTCTTAAGTATGTAAGAGAAGAACAAAACTCAGAAGTCCTCATGCAGCTAAAGGTAGAGCTTGAAGAAGCCAAGAAGATAGAAGACATGTTACTTTAGCAAATCAAGGATAAAACTCGAGAACAAGAGAAACTGGAAGAAGAAGTAGTATGTCTCAGGAAGAAACTAGAAAATGCTCAAAGGACAGTGCTTATAAACTCTTCTCAAACAACAAGCTCTAGTAAGTTGAATGAAATTCTGGTTGCTCAAAGATCCCCAATAATAAAAATAGGAATAGGTTATGAAGGAGAATCGAGTAAAGGCAAAGAAAAGGAAAACAAAAATATAATTTTTGTAAAAGCAAAGAAGACTGATGAAGCAGCCTAGACAATTCCTACAAAAGAAGAAACATGTAATAAGGATGACAAATATCAGAAGAAATCTCTAGTAACAAAGAATGTAATAAATACTAAGATGACATAAAAAGAATCATATGCCCCTGAGTATGTCAAATTTGGAAGCCATCAAAGGAGATTCTTTCCTCCTATGAAGAATGCCACCTGTTATGTCTGCCACAACCCGGTACACATTGTTGCATATTGTTATGCAAGGAAGAGTAATTCAAACCTGCAAAAGATGCAAACAGTGAAAATACTGTCTCAAACAAACAAATGGAGAAAACAACCTTACATCAGGTATGCAAATAATTTCTATGGTTATTGTTTTTATTGTAAGGAATGCGGCCATAAAATTATTGAATGTAGAAAGTATGGACAAAGAGTGATGTTCAACACCTCAAGGAGGTTTATGAATTAGAGAAATTTTGCTCATACTCACAATTCTGAAAAAACTATGATCAAATGTTGTATATGCAATCAAGTTGGACATATACCTTCCAAATGTCCTCTGAAAGGATGCGATTCATCAACTCACAAAAGATACCAAACAAAAGGATGCCTCCAATGGATAAAGAAGGAGAATAAGTGTGACTTAGATCTAACTGCTCAAGACCTGAAAAGCCAGTGGTACCTGGACAGTGGCTTCTCAAAACACATGACTGGAGACAAAAGCAAGTTTATATTTCTTGATGAAAATAAATCTGGTAATGTTACTTTTGGCAATGATAAATCAGGCAAAATCGAGGGAAAAGGATCAGTCAGCATAGACAATGGCAGAGGAAAGGCCCAAGATGTATTATTTGTAGATGGGCTGAAAGAAAATTTACTAAGTGTTAGTCAGATGTGTGACAAAGGCTGCGAAGTTCTCTTTAGAGCACAAGATTGTGAAGTCAGATCAAGCACCACAGGTAAGATTCTGCTCAAAGGAGTTCGAACAGAGAGTAATGTTTACATTGTGAAAGAGGAAGATGAAGCATGTCATCTTAGCAAACTAGAAGAGTCATGGTTATGGAATAAAAGATTGGGACATCTTAGCTTCGATCACATCATCAGACTAAGCAAGAAGAGAGTTGTCAAAGACATGCCAGAAATAAAGAAGCCATCTAATACCATATGCAAATCTTGTCAATTGGGTAAACAAAATCACACATCCTTTAAGGCCAAAGAGGAGTTATCAACAAGAATACCACTTCAGCTTGTGCACATGGATCT
>JAXQQM020065158.1:0-62673 GCA_034641835.2 Pinus albicaulis
CCCTCAATGGGATGGGTTCTTGTAAGTCCTCAACACTTCAAGTTTATAACTCCTCTCTCTTGATGGTGTAGAAAACCCAGACAAAAATGGAAAAATATGGCTATGATAATGGATCAATAGCCAGACCAAGAGTTGAGATCCAGAGTGATCTTTAGGCAACAGAATGTGACAAATGAATGGGAAAACCCTTCTATTTATAACAAAATATTGAGTTAGTCTAGATATTGGTGCACAATTAAAATATTATTAACCAAATCAAGATCCAACTTTTATGGAATATTTTATTATATTTGTTGGAGGGAAAAGGAATTTGACTTGATTCAAATCCCCTTATTTGTAAATAATAAATAAATAAATGATTTATTTATCATTTTAAGGATGTGATTAAGTAATAATAAATAAATAAATGATTTATTTATTATTTTAAGGATATGGTTAAGTAATAATAAATAAATAAATGATTTATTTATTATTTTAAAAATATGGTTGAGTAATAATCAAATAAATAATGATTTATTTAATTATCTAAGGGAGATTTAGTCATATTTAACAAAGAATATTATTTAAGTAATGTTTAAATAATTATTCTTAGAAAATAATAAGACAAATAATGTTTTATTTGATTAATTTCCTTGTTTTGGGTTAAATATAACCAGGAATATTAATTAAACTGTTGTTTAACTATTATTACTTGAGGAAAACCAAACAAATATGAATTTATTTAATGTTTCCCCATGGGGTTTCCTATTTAGACCATAAACAACTTAATAAAGGTGGTTTACTAAGTTATTTTTCATAGTGAATGCAATTTTACTTGGGATAAAATTGGTCTTACTTGGTGTACTTGGGTCCATCTAATAACAATGGATTAGATGACCAAAAAATGGTGTAACAGGAGTCTAATCACTTCTTATTCTCTTTATGTCGCTCTTGCTATAGCTTCAAATCCAAGCTAGATCACCAAAATATTTCCTGCAAGAATGAACACTAAACAACAAAGATATTGCAATATACAAGTGGCTGTTCACGTTAATCAGTTAAATCAATGAAACATGAAACATATACATCAGATGAGAATCCATAATATGAAGGACATAAGCTTATATAGATACATATGTGGGAAAGTAAGCATCAATATTTATTAATGGATAGAAGGGGAGGTTACAACAAACTATTGATTTGATTTCACTAACTCCAACATCATTCCAACCTCAACACATTGGACATATCTCCAACGACATATCACTCAAATCAAACCTTCAATTGAGATTCCAACAAATTTTTTTTACTAAATTTATTCCTACTCAAGCACTTGGATCTGTGCTAAATTTATAGATGAGATGAAGGTAGTTGCACAATCAATGACTTTTTAATAATAGGAAAGACATGTTTCCAAGCTTAGAGGTGTTGAATAGACACATGGATTCGAATTTTGACACATATGCACTCTTCTAGAAGGTACTGGCCATGTGAAGATTCCAAAACAATGAGAATTTTGCTCCGAATTGACAAATGCACTCCTGAGTGTCAATAAGTGCTTTGCAGAGCACCCTTGAATGGAGGTAGCCACATATGCAAATAAGTTAGTCCCTTGAGAGGCTGCGTTGGTGAGCTCATAGGTGATATAACATGTACTTCAAATCTTGGAAACCTTGCAATGGAAGTCATGGATGATTTTTTCTTGTTCTTTGTCTTAGGGCATATAGCAACTGGAATGATAGGGGATGATAGTGTAATGTTCCCACTTAGCCTTAGCTAAGAGGAACATTCAATTTTGTTTTAATTTCTGTTTCATGAATAAATGAATAAAGGGGGACATGTAAAACTCCTAAAAAGTCTGAATAAATCAATGCCCATGTGAACAAAGACAAATCAGGGCCATGTAAATAATCACTTGCAGGTGTGAAAGAGGTTTGAGCTAAAGACTGGGTCAACCTTGACCAAATCAACAACGTTGTCTTGGTTCATTGCATCTCCAAAAGGGACAGCGCAGTTCTAGAAGGAAGCCTCTCATGTGAAAAGGGATAACTCATCAATATGGTTTAGGGTTTACAAAAGCTTTCTCATCTTATAAAAGGAAAATGAGGGCAGCAAGAGAAGGTTGTTGATTGATCATATTTCTGAGTATTTGTCTGCTTAGACAAATACCATTCTCTTCTGTTTAGTGGAGGATTGTATCTGGAATTCCTATGCAGGGATTTCACCTCTTCCTTTGAGGAATCTTGGAGGAAAGTTTGCTGAATTGAACCATTCTCAGGCTTGAGTCCAAGCTCCACCTTACACTACAGCGTTTCTCAAGTTGAGAGTTGAGCTGTCTTGTGAGCTGCAGCAAGTGGGAGTCTAGATCTGCAGAAATCTAGTGTATTTTTGGGAGCCTCTTCTCATGAAGTGTGTTCTTTAACCTCTTGAGAGAGTGTCTCTACTTCTTGTACTTTAGATTTGTAATTTTACGGTAGTTTTCTATGTCATTTGAGCTACAACGCTGTTCCCATGAGTAGACTACGTTATTTATGTGTGAGGATTTTCATGGTGTCTTGCTCATAGTTTAGATCAAAGATCTCTTGTGGTGGGCTTTTCCTTCCACTTGGTGATCCATGAATTAGCTTGCTGATCTATGTTCTGTTTAGATCTGATCCATTGTAATGAAATTTTATATTCAGAAATTTACTACAGCAATTTCCAGATCTGCAACTTGTTTATCATATCTACTCTTATTTATGCATGCTTTTATCAAAATTCCAAGTGGATCTTCAAGAGAAGACAATATAGCTTCCAGATATGAAATAGATCTGATGTTTTGTCCACATATCTATCCTAGATCTGATTTTTAACTTACAGTTGTTGAAGCTCCTCAAAAATAACGCTGTTGAGCCATTTATGCAAATATAATGTGTTCTAGCTCTCTTTTCTGAACATTTATTGCTATATTGACTCATAAATTATACTGTATAATGAAAGGGCTTCATAATAATGTTGATTTGCTCCTGTATTAATGAAATATGAGTCCTCTTTCTGATATCCACTGAACATATGCTAAAACTGCACAATTCCTGAAGCAGTGCTTGCATTTGGCTGCAGCCTTCCTCTTCGGGTGCTTTTTAGGTAGTCTAGTTTTTGGGAGATCTGTTTAATGTATCTAAACTAATTTTTTTTAGATGAAATTCCATATATAAGTCACATACAACATAAATAAGAGGAGCCAAGTCTTGATCTACATTATTTTTGCACATTTTTACTTATACAACGTTTTTCTTGAGCTCATTGTTGATAATCCTGAAAGAGGATCATTACAGTGGTATCAGAGCTCCACTTTTGGCACAACCTATGCTTTCCTTGGAGCACCAGTAATGATGCATTCCAAAGAAGAGGATCCTCTCACTGAGAGGGAGAGGAGGTATCAACATAGAAGTCATAAAAAGTATGACTACACCACTAATGACCCTGACAAGGGTCAAGACAAGGGGAAAGCCCTTGAATTTGTGAATGAGAAGGATAAGGAAGCAGAGGAGTTTGCAGAAAATCTCTTGGAGACTATGAAAGAACTTGCTAAGGAGATAAAAGAGATGAGGGTGGATAGAATGAGGGAGTCCCTTGGGAGATTCCATCAAGGAGAAAGTTCTGATATGTCTCATTATGGGACTGGTCAACCTGTGAGCCTGCCACAAGCTCCACAGGCCTCACAACACTCTACTATGCCTACCTTCTTGGCTGTAGAGAATGAAGGACTCACAAAGTCAGAGGTTCAAGGATAACTTGAGCTTCCAAGACTTTTGCCATCTCAAGGATAGGAGGAGACCATGGCAACAGTACAGAGATGGTGTTTTCTTTCATGGGAGACGCCACACTATGGGCAGGTTATTTTTTCCCAAGTTTGATGGATCATCCCAAAATCATGGGTGGAAAAGTTGGACATCTATTTCTAGTTGAACAAAGTCCCTGAAGTATAAGCCATCAAGATTGCTACGCTACATTTTGAGGGTGAAGCCCACAACTTGTGGTTCCATGGACTATCTACATTGGGACACAGCAATGTGTCTACCTATTCTGAGTTCACTCGAAGACTGGTGGAGAGATTTGATCAGAAGGATCCCGAGGAACCTTTTATAAGCCTGGTAGAGTTGAAGCAGACAGGAGATGCAAAGGCCTATATCTCTGAATTCTTGAGATTGTCAGTAATGGTCCCTGATCTATCTGTAGCAAGGAGAGTCTACATGTTCATTGATGGCCTGGAGGAACCTTTGGATGGGTTGGTTAAGTCTACCAAGCCCATCACTTTGCATGATGCCATTGAGAGAGCTAGAGATCTCCAAGATGCCTTGCCAAGAGCAAAGGCAACTTTTCAAAGCAAAGCCCCTCACTCTTCTAAGGGGAAAGAAGGGAAAGTTGCTCCACCCAAGGAGAACTCACTGAAGAAACCTCTGGACATTGATCTCCAGAGGGAGTTGAGGAAAAAGAGATTATGTTTCACTTGTCAAGAGCCATGGGTACCAGGACATAGATGTGCTGCTGGAAGGGCACACTATATAGAAATATTCTCATATTTTGAGGAGGAAGATGGGAATGATGGACCTAGGAGGGGTCACAACGCTGGTGATTATGAGGAGGAAGATCAATCACCATCCAGAGGTGAAGAGGGAGCCTTTGCTCCAACAAGTGGGGCTCTTGCCTCTTTGAGAGGAGTGCCTAAGTACTTGACCCTGAGAGTACAAGGCTCAGTCATGAACCAGAGAGTGTCTATTCTGATTGACAGTGGGGCCACCCACAAATTTATTGATGCTCACCTTGTGCAGAGGAGAGGAATCCCCACTGACACTTTTGATGGATTTTCTATTTTGGTCCCAAGAGATAGAACCATGCAATGCATGAAATGTGTTCCATCACTTTCTGTCACTATGGGATCCTACACTTTGGTGGACCACTTCTTTGTAGTTGACATACTAGACACCAATATCATCCTGGGTGTCCAGTGGTTGATTACCTTGGGGAAGGTTACCACTGAATGGAAAGCCTTGCAAATTGAGTGGGTGGACTTGAAGAGTGGGAAACCACAAATAATTCAAGGCATGCACACTTATCCTACACTTGTTGTTTCCACACAAACAACAGAGATGGATTTGCGTAGTGGAAACAAGGATCTCACAGTTCCTTCTCTCATGTTTATGAGGATGTTGCAAGGAAAATTCCTACCTCATGGAAAGCCACTTGGAATGCCATTAGATTCTAATCATGTGGGGGAAGCCTCACAAAGTGCTGCTCCAAACAGAGATTAAGCAAGGATTGGAGCAACGAAAGAGAAAGCCACAGCACTGTGGGAGGAAGGAAAGGGGAGGATCAGCCTCCCAACAAATTTTTTTGCATGGGTAATGTTAAAGAAGCAATCAGAAACAAGGCAAGCACCACCATAGATGTATCAACAGCGCTGTCATTGTTGAGCTGTGTGGATCCATATTGGAGATCTCAACTCCTTGTGGAGTACTCCAAAGATCTTCACACCGGGATGATACTAGATGGCATGAAGCAAGAGGGAGACTATTTGGTCCATGAAGGGGTCATCTATCATCTTGGTAAATTATTCTTGTCTTAAGCCTCCAAGCTTAAGAAAGAGATACTAAAAAGAGCACACAAAGAGTTCCTTTCCAGCTATATGCAGTCAGCAAAGATCTACATCCTAATCATGAGGAGTTTTGATTGGGAGGGTATGAAGGAGGAACTACATCATCACTATGATTGGGAGGAACTACATCAACAATTACAAGAGTGCAATAGTTATGAGGAGTTGGGGCAGCCAAAGGACTCTATGCAGGAGTCATTTCAGCCATCTCTTCCTTCTCTTAAAAGAGGAGAAATGCTCATGCCCAACTCCATGTGTGTGGGAGACTTGAATGGTAAAGAATCTGATATTATGGAACATGTTTATTTTTCTGATTTGACATATTCTCTTACCATATGTATGTAGGCCATGGCTCCTACAAGGAGTGATATTACATGTAGATCTCATGGCATTGGTGAGGCCAATAAAAATTCTAAATATGGTCACTCCCTTGAGGTGAAAAGGGATATTCTCTATCATGATGGGTGCTTCCCAAAGGAACCTAACTGGGGTATCACTTTCAGCCATGTCAAAGTGATCCATGCAGAAAAGGTGTGGTGGGAGTACCACTTACCACACTCAGATCTACTCAAGACAAGGAGTGCATTGCATTGGTATCTTATGTGGGATTGTGACCCACCTCCTCAAGTGCAAATTTCAGTTTGCATATGTGTGATTTTGCTTCCATACATAGATGATATATTGGTATTGTTTATGGGTTTGTATGGGCAAAGAGTGGGAAATGTATATGTACCACATGGGATGGAACTTCATCTTGTACTTCATGATACATGTTTTAGATGTGACATTTCTTCACCCATGTTTATTTCTGTTGATTTTTACACTCCTAGAGGGATGGACTATGCCCCTATCATGTTAGCCTTGGAGGAACAATTTTTGATGTATTGGCTTAATGAGCACTTGGCCCATGATGAAAGCTTGATCCTTGATGGTGCCATAAATGAAGAAGGAGAATAACTACAACTCTTACACTATCAGTTGCTTGAGGAGAAGCAACATTTTGTAGGGGAGGACTGTAATGTTCCCACTTAGCCTTAGCTAAGAGGAACATTCAATTTTGTTTTAATTTTTGTTTCATGAATAAATGAATAAAGGAGGACATGTAAAACTCCTAAAAAGTATGAATAAATCAATGCCCATGTGAACAAATACAAATTAGGGCCATGTAAATAATCACTTGCAAGTGTGAAAGAGGTTTGAGCTAAAGACTGGGTCAACCTTGACCAAATTAATAGCGCTGTCTAGGTTCATTGCATCTCCAAAAGGGACAGCGCAGTTCTAGAAGGAAGCCTCTCATGTGAAAAGGGCTAACTCATCAAGATGGTTTAGGGTTTACAAAATCTTTCTCATCTTATAAAAGGAAAAGGAGGGTAGCAAGAGAAGGTTGTTGATTGATCATATTTCTGAGTATTTGTCTGCTTAGACAAATATCGTTCTTTGCTGTTTAGTGGAGGATTGTATCTGGAATTCCTATGCAAGGATTTCACCTCTTCCTTTGAGGAATCTTGGAGGAAAGTTTTCTAAATTGAACCACTATCAAGCTTGAGGCCAAGCTCCACCTTACACTACAAAGTTTCTCAAGTTGAGAGTTGAGCTATCTTGTGAGCTGCAACAAGTGGGAGTCTAGATCTCCAAAGATCTAGTGTATTTTTGGGAGCCTCTTCTCATGAAGTGTGTTCTTTAAACTCCTGAGAGAGTGTCTCTGCTTCTTGTACTTCAGATATGCAATTTTACAGTATTTTTCTATGTCATTTGAGCTACAACGCTGTTCCCATGAGCAGACTGCGTTATTTCTGTGTGAGGGTTTTCATGGTGTCTTGCTCATAGTTTAGGTTAGAGATCTCTTGTGCTGGGATTTGCCTTACACTTGGTGATCCATGGATTAGCTTGTTGATCTATGTTCTGTTTAGATTTGATCCATTTTAATGAAATGTTATATTCAAAAATTTACTGCAACAATTTCCAGATCTGCAACTTGTTTCTCAGATCTACTCTTATTTATGCATGCTTTTGTCAAAATTCCAAGTGGATCTTGAAGAGAGGACAATATAGCTTCCAGATCTGAAATAGATCTGATTTTTTGTCCACATATTTTTCCTAGATTTGAGTTTTAACTTCCAGCTACTGAAGCTCCTCAAAAATAACGCCATTGATCCATTTCTGCAAATATATATGTGTTCTAGCTCTCTTTTCTAAAGATTTATTGCTACATTGACTCATAAATTCTACTGTTTAATGAAATGGCTTCATCATAATGTTTATTTTCTGCTGTATTACTAAAATATGAGTCCTCTTCCTAATATCCACTGAAAATCTCCTAAAACTGCGCAATTCCTGAAGCAGTGCTTGCATTTGGCTGCAGCCTTCCTCTTCGGGTGCTTTTTAGCTAGTCTAGTTTTTGGGAGATCTGTTTAATGTATCTAAAATGATTTTTTTTAGATGAAATTCCATGTATAAGTCACATACAACATAAATAAGAGGAACCAAGTCCCGATTTGCATTATTTTTTCACATTTTTACTTATACAACGTTTTTCTTGAGCTCATTGTTGATAATCCTGAAAGAGGATCATTACAGATAGACCCTATTCATTGGTTCTGGGGACAATGTCCAATTTAACTAGGTCATTGGGAATGGTATCCAGGAGGGCGAGAGTCAGTCTGGGCATGATGGGATGAGCAGGATAGAAGAAGGAGCTTCAGAAGGAAAAATGGCCTAAGGAGGGGGGGCACTACTGATAGGAGCCTATGTGTTTTTTTATCACTCCGATAGATATATAAGGCTGAAGAAGAGATCCAAACTGAGGTAACCACATACCAATATTTTGGCTCTCTCCACAAGGTCACAGCCAAGAGGGCTTGATAAATTTAGATTTTTAGGTTAGGTATGAAATGCAGAAGGGTTTGATTTGATTTTATTGGGTTGTTGGATGAGGATATTAGGTAAAATATGATAGGTCAAGGCAAATAGGATTAGGGTTATAGTCCATTCAATGGGGCAAGGTAGGTAGGAAGGCTATCACATTAGGGTTCTTGGGATGGAATGATTCAGACAAGTGAGGAGCTAGGAAAAGCATGAAAGATGTATTCTTCATAAACTAAAAGAAATATGAATAGAATATGAAAATTTCCCAAAACAGAGCATGTGAGATGAATTCTATTTCTCTAACTTGAAAGTGATCATATAATAGACATGAAATGGAAGATGGACCAACAATACATTCATACAAATGAAACAAGAGAAGAAACAATGCTAGACAACCATACCATAGGTATCCAAAAGAAATAGCTACAACACTTTTATTAAGCTCCTGCCAAAGTGATTACAATAGGGTCTCTGATCAATATGCCAACATCCAACTGATTCCAGCCAGTGAAATGACTAAAAAATTTGTATGATATAGGCCTCAAACAAAATCCTCCCAGCCTCAGGGGTCAAATCAATGAGAGGAGGAGTAGTTACACCAAAAACTGAGCTGAATACTTAGAGTGTAGGGTGGTCAAACTAACTCATCCCTTACTTCTTGCAAACTAATTCATTACACCTCATCATGAGTTTTAATCTAATTTATTTACCATAAGTAACAATAAAAACATGATATTTACATTAACTTCCATCAATTACATTAGTAAAATCCTCATTTTCCCAAGTGAAAATCAAATATGCAGTAAAAACTGAAAAAATCAGACATTTGTCAAGGGTGCAGCGTTAGTGCCAAGGGCGCAGTGCCATGTTGCAAGCCATTTTTGGAGGCCTTCCTAGTGTCTAAATTGGGCTCAGGATAGCTTGTTGGAAATCCTATCATGTCGAATTTCTAAATCTACCTTTAGTTTTCTGAATGGAGTTGATTTTACCTATCAAAAAGTGATTCTCCCACAACTGGTCAAGGGCGCAATGCCAAGGCAGAAAAAGAGGTAGAACATTGATTTTTTGAGGGTTTTTTTTGGAAATAATGAGAGGGGGGTAAATCAACATTCCTTTTCAATTGTTAATTTTACCAGTTAGATCACTTATATTTAGAACACAAAATGAACAATGATGGAATAAATAATTTTATTAATTTCTTCTTTAAAAAAAATCCAATACAATAGTGTAGGGCTCCAACCCTAGTTGAAAACACCAATATTCATTCCTTCCAGGCACCAACCAGTACTTTTCCAAGTACCTACTTGCACTTCACAAGGCTCCGAACTCTAGGTCACCAACCCTATCTTCCAAGGCTCCAACCTTGTCACTTTGAGGATCCAAGCTCTAGGGCTCCAACCCTATCTCTGGTACAGACACCAACTGGTATTCTTGAGGACACCTATCCTCTAGGGCTCCAACCCATTGCTTCAATTCGGAAAGATAATTTTGATCATCTTCAAGGCCCCCAATCTCTTCTGCAATGACAATATCTTCACTCTCAACAATGCCTTCTCCAAATCACTTCATCAATGACAACCTTATCTTATCATGAAGATGTCGCCACTGCTCTTCATGATACCCAACCAAATATTTCCAAAGTCACCTCATGATGGCTTCGATGCATCATGGTATCCAATAATTTCCCCAAGACCAGCTTCTATAAATTTTCCAAATATCTTCAAGTATCCTTCAAGGTGTCTTTAATAGGTAGCCCAAATTCTGCACCTTCTCTAAGCCTCTACAAGGGCTTCTTCAATGGATCTTCAAAAATGCATAATAATGTATTCAAGAGATTTCAATACTTCATCAAATAAGGATGCTTCATATGGATGACCACTCTAGTGCTACAACAAATCTTTCTGTTGTTTGTTCCAAATATGATGCTCAACACAAGATAAGATGCTTCAAGAGTGCTCAGTTCGTAAAATTTCTCTCCAAACGAGTCTTCAAACACAATTGGTACTCTTTAAACAAGTCTTAAAATTCATCTTCAAAGTTCTCAACAATTCTCCACGACCTCTTCCCTTACTGCTGTTGTCTCCTTATTTAAGTGGAGTGACAACTTGGATGTGGCTGTCATATGATGCCACAAGCACACAAAAAGCAGACCTTGAAACTTTGGCTTCCACAAAAGAAGTAAACCCAACAAGCAGTGGTGACAGGAGCCAAGGTAATCACTGTTATAAACATAGCTCCGAGCTCTTAAAACCTTGGTCAACAGTCAAAGCTTCTTAGGTTAGTTAGGGACAGGCTTCATGCCCAATCTCCAATACAAAATTTTAGCCTCAACAATAACCACAGTTCCTAAGTTATCTTTGCAATCCAAGTTTACAGATTTGAGCCTTTAATATATCACTGTATAGTAGCAAAAAACTTATGAAATGATGACCGAGTTTAAAACTGAGGCGAGTAGTCAAACTTCAAATCTGTTCTTAAGTCCGAGTTGAGGTCTCTCATAGGAGATTCGAACTCTTCAAACTGATCACAAGAATTAAGCTAAACAAGAAACTATTCTCTTGCCTAACCGAGCCCTCCAAGGTGACTATAAGCAGGTTCAATTCCTTTAATTAACATTCTCAACAAATCTTAGCCTCACTTTCTCCTCAAGACTCTCATAAATCTGGCCCACAACAATTCTGGCCACACACACTAGTCATAGGTGAAAATCTGAGTTTTTAAGAGATATCTTAAATGCCCAAACTGTGATCTAAAACTCCTCCTCGACCTTTTGTCCTATATCTCTAAAATATTCACCAAGTTGTGCATCCAAAAATGTAATTTGATCTCTAATATATATATCTTTTCCATGTCAAAATGAAAAGTGGCGTCACTTAGACATGCAGACATGAGAGCTAGGACAGGTCTGCTCCAAAACAGGAATAATTATTGATCAAATTTAAAAATCAATATCTTCCTAACCATGGGGATTTTTGGGGCATATGAGGGCTCGTTGGAAAGAGGAAGGAGTCCCCTTCAATATGGTAAAGTAGCCATTGTGATCCAATGTCTCCAGGGTGATAAAAATAACTTTCTTTGTGACTATTCTGAATTTTTAGTGCAGACCTTGGGATGATTGTTTTGGAATTTTTAGTGGAGACCTTGGGGATTTAGGATTTTTCATGTATAAGGTCAATGGTTAGGGTATTTTATTAGGGCTCCAAGTGTGTTCATCAATTAAAGTCATCATCAAATGTGTCATCATTAATGTCATCATCAAGTTAAATGTCTAGGACAAAGTTTAGGGTGTTTTCACATGAGGTCTTGTGTATTAGGCACATAATTGGCACTTGGCATCTTAGATTTATTCATTAGGAGTAAGGAAATCATCACGGTTTTAAGGCTTCTTCATCAAGAGTAAGGATATCATAATATACATGAATTTATGACATCATCATATTTATACAACAAGGTTAGTTCAAGGACTTTCATCAATAAGGTATTATGATCAATGGGCATCTAGGGCAACATGCATCACAAGAAGTTTTCATCACAAAAAATGCCATATTGACCTCAATGAAAACCTTGACCAACAGTCTCCCCCTTTATCATTGATGGAAATATTCTTTCCCTTCCAATATTCTCTCCCCTTTTGACATCAATGGCAAACAGGTTGCCCAAGTATTCCCCCTATCAAGCTGCTTCTTGCTACTTCATGTTGCTCCCCCTGTCATGGTACTCTTTCTTCTGGCAATGTGGTCCATGATCGATGTGTTTGTAACTCTTCATGTGATGAACCATCTCCACCTTCCTATATAAGCTCCTCTAGCTCAAGAAGGATTGCTTGCCTTGTGTGATTTAATAGAAGACATCATCATAATATCATTATTTTTTCAATGGACCGGAGTTACTTTCGAGGGATGATCTATCAAGATATTTTATGTGTAACTCATCAAGGATTTCATAGGGCCCATTCATGAATAGCTTCTGCAAGAATGCTAAAAAAGCTCAAAACTCCCCCTAACTATATGCATGGTCAGCAGAGTCTCGTCATCAAATACCTGGAATATTAAGGATGACTTTATCAAGTTAACATGTGTTGTTAGCCGGAGTGTTCAAAATACTTTCAAATTAAAATTTCTTACTTCTCCATACTTGTGTAACTCTCTTCTCTCGCTTGGTTGTCACGATTTTAGCTTGTTTAGGATCCCAAGTCAAGTTACAATTACATGGCATATATCCAATGTTATGGCAATTGAAGCACTCTATCTTGTTCATGAATAAGAAATCATGACTTCTTCTTGCAAAATTGCTTCTAGGAGATTGATAGGGACCATTATATTTGTCTTTATTATATACCCTACAATATTTTGCCATGTGCCCAAAGTTTGTACAAAAAGAGCAATAACCAAGAAATATACTTTGGTACTTGGGAGATGAAGAGTTCCTTGAAGTACTTCTGAAGTATTTTTTCCTTGGGATTCTCTTATGATATTCATTGCCTTTTGTATTCTTGACATCATCTACAAGTCTCCTTGGAGTAGGATTTCTTCCATTGTTGTCTTGACTTTTGCCTTTGCTGGAACTGGGAGTATCATCTCTTCCCAGCTTCCTTGCATCCTTGTTGTTTGAAGCATTATTATTATTACTTGAGGGTTCACTTTCATAGCCAAGAACTGATTTATCAAGAGGAGATCCTTGATGACTTAGGATTTCATCTAGGGTTTGAGATATTTTCAAGTTTTGATTCAACGAGACAACTTCCTTTTTAAGAGTGATGACTTGTCCTTTCAATTTTTCACAATCTTCATCTTTCATGACTAATTGCTTCTTCATTTCTTCTTTTATTCTTCACATGTTTCGGCCTTGAGAATATTGATGTCTGATTTTAGTTTGAATATTTCCTCATCCTTTTCTTCTAGTTGAGATTTAAGAGAGGAGACCTCATCCTTGTATTGACCAATCTCTGCTTCAAGATTGTTCAAGCTCTTAAGTCTTTGTTCAAGGTGGCTTGACAAAGTTTCTTCCCTTTCCTTTGCCTTATCCAATTGATTTTTCATAGATATGACTTCTTCACGATGCTTTATTTTGTTTTGATAAAATTCCTCTTTAATTTTGGTGAGCTCCTCATCTCTTTCTTGTAGTTGAAGCTTTACAAAGTCAACTTCCTTCCTTGTCTTGTCTTGGTTACCATCTTGCATTTTCTTCTTAAGTTCCTCATTTTCCTTTTTCAAACTATTAATCTCTTCCATGGAAGCCATAAGGTTATTCAGGAGATCTTCTTCAAAGTCTTCTTTGTTCTCTTCATCTTCTAGGTATTCTTTAGCCTTGTTGTCATCTCTCTTATCTTCAGCTTCCTTGATGGATTCTGGACTTCTTTCTTGTTTTCCATCATCTTCTTGACTAGAGATCATTGTCAATGCTCCTTTTGAGTGAAGATCATGAAGTTTGTCCCATATGACTTTTGCTGACGAACATTTTTCAAAATTGGCCTTCACAGAATTTGGTAACCCATTCAAAATTGCCTTCATTTCTCTTGTATTGTACTCCTTGGATTCTTCGTCCATCGTGTCATTAGTAATCACTGATTTCCAAACTTCAATTCCTTGAGTCTTCAAGAAATTCCTCATTCTTGCCTCCCATATATCAAAATTTCCATTGAACAATGGAGCCTTCGCAAATTGATTGACTTCAATTTCGATGGTTGAAGACACATCTTTAGGAGGATTGGAGACTTTCTTCCTTGGCTTTGCCATTTGTGTTCTAATGATCAACCTTCAAGCTGTTAGGCTTTGAGTGAAGGTACTGGCTCTGAAACCAATTGTTGGAAATACTGAGAGGGGGGTGAATCAATATTTCTTTTCAATTGTTAATTTTACCAGTTAGATCACTTATATTTAGAACACAAAATGAACAATGATGGAATAAATACTTTTATTAATTTCTTCTTTACAATAAATCCAATACAATAGTGTAAGGCTCCAACCCTAGATGAAGACACGAATCTTCAATCCTTCCAGGCACCAACCTGTACTTTGCCAAGCAACTACTTGGACTTCACGAGGCTTTGACCTTTAGGACACCAACCCTATCCTCCAAGGCTCCAACCTTGTCACTTTGAGGATCCAACCTCTAGGGCTCCAACCCTATCTTTGGTATAGGCACCAACCTGGTCTTCTTGAGGACACCTATCCTCTAGGGCTCCAACCCACTTCTTCAATTTGGCAAGATAAGTTTTATAATCTTCAACCCCCCTATATCACGTCGACAATTCTTCCTTAATATCTTCACTCTCCATGATGTCTTCTCCAAATAGCTTCATCGATGACAACCTTATCTTATCATGAAGATGTCGCCAAAAACTGCTCTTCATGATACCCAACCAAATATTTCCAAGTCACCTCATGATGGCTTCAACACATCATGGTCTCCAATAATTTCTCCAAGACTAGCTTCTATAAGTCTTCCAAATATCTTCAAGTATCTTTCAAGGTGTCTTTAATAGGCAGCCCAAATTCTGCACCTGCTCTAGAACGGCTTCTTCAATGGATCTTCAACAATGCATAATAATGTCTTCAAGAGCTTTCAATACTTCATTAATAAGGACACTTCGTATGGATGACCACTCTAGTGCTACATAAAAATTGCCACTGCTTCGTTCCAAATAAGATGTTCAACACAAGATAAGATGCTTTAAGAGTGATAAGTTGTAATATTCCAAAAATTTGGTGCGCAAATTGGAAAATTAATTTTTGCTTATATCATCTAGGAGGTGAATAAGGCCCATCAATAGGAATAAAATCCCTCATAGTGTGAAAGGGATCTATGGGAGTGCCTTATTTTGTACCTTCCAAAGGTGAAATGGGCAAATGCATGAGGACAGGTCAAGTTTGACCAAGTCAACAACACTGCCTAAAAGGTGTAGCTTTCTTGGGAAGATAGTGCAGTTTGAGAGGGAGAAAGATTCTTTGTGGAAGAAACCCTAATGTGTGGGGTGTTATTCATCAGTATTTTTCACTTGTCGGTGATGACTAGTTGTAACAGCCAAGTTTTCTAGCAGCTGATCTAAAAATTTTTCAAATTTGCCAGCTGGAAAACATCCATAAACTTTTTTTCCTTCTTACCTTTCAGTCCGCCCATGACGAGATGAAACCTCATTATCAAATCCTACCTAGCCTCAGCCATGCTAATATGCCCATCAGCTCTAAGGAAACAATCCAAATTTGTCCAAAAGATCTCCCCTAAGTTAGGAAGTGGCGCTTTAAGTTTTTCTCCCTTGGTGAATTATCCTAAAGCCAAAGAACCTCCATCTGCTATAGACCAGTCATAACAGACCTTCCCATTCTACAAAGAAAGTTGGTTACAACCCTAGGTCGCGCTACTAATACACCCTCAAGTCTCAGCAATACATAGATCATAAGTCAAGCTGATGTTAGGTGTTTTTTACAGTATTTTGATGAATATTTCAAGGATAGGGGCATACCAGCATCTCAGAAGAAAATTTTTGTTTCCACATGAGAAGACAGCTGCTTCTCAATGTGATCTTGAGCCTGGGATGCACCCACAAAGCAAAGAGTTTTTCATCAAGCTCTTGCGATCACATTCAAAACCTGGAAGGACAGTAAAGGGAAAAATAGCACTGTCACAGGGCTGATGATACAACATGACTGAGAAACCTCCTTCATCTATAAGCAGAGGGTTTGAAGACTGAAGAACCTCCTTCATTTCATAAGTAGAGGGTTAAAAGTGCCTCCTTCATCTATAAGCAGAGGGTCAATGGATAAAATTTGATTTTTAGAATCTACACTGACTAGAGTACATTTTTTAGGTACAAGTTGGACAACAACTAAGGGCTTTTGCATGAAAATGATGTTTAAAGGGCAGAGGTAAAGCAGTAGGTTTTTAAAATGGTCTGCAGGAGTTTCATTACCTTTTGAATTACAAGGCAAAACCTATAAACTGACAGGTTCATCATCATTGAAGAAAGATTGTGAAAGCAGATAGTCAAAAGAGTAAAAAGGGGTCTTGGTCTCAAAATAACCTCTGCCATCATGGTCAAAAGGAAGCCAGGAATTTGTCAAAGAAGGCATCCTTCATAAACAAATTAAAGGAGCTCATCATGGTTTAAAGATAAAAAGAGATCATGGCATATGGAAAAGGCTCTAAATAGGCTGCTCTTCAAAAAGAGGTGAAATAAATGAGAATTTAGGCTTCTTGCAGACCCCCTTCACAGAAGAAACTAAAGGGCAGCTCTCCCTTGTTCAATTTTCAAATCTACAGCATCATCCCTGTTTTATCTCCTTAAAACCGAAAGCTAGATCAGTTTGGAAATCTGAAGATAAGTTAATGTTTTTTGGGTTGGATGGCCCTTTGTAAAACAGGATTTGCAGTTACAGTGTCCAACAAAGTTTTTATCCACAGTCAAAAGGGAGCTCCCATAACACAAGTAACAACAGATGAGGAATACAAAAATAATAGGTGGGAAAGGAGTTTGTAATTACAATATCAGAAAAGGAGGACCCTTTTATTCCTTAAATGAGAAGCAGTCAAAGTTTCAATTTCTCATAAGGGTTGTTTTATTTCAAAAGGGAGGTCTCGCTTATAAAAAAATGGTCTTTACCACTGTGAAACATATCCAAACAAAAGGTATCAGATTGTGTTTTGAAAGATAAGGTTCCAAATTTTGATTTAAGAACAAAGGCCTTTTCAAACATTTTTTGAAGAAACCCTCTCCAATCAAACGTGAAAGGGCCGTTGGCTTGTTCTCTTTCTAAAGGGTCAAGGACCATTGCAAATTCATTTTGCAAACTCCAAAGCACAAGCAAGGCATTCCTTTGTTGTTCACGAGATAGGAGAAAGAGGTCTTGAGCAAAAAAAACCAGAGTTTTCAAGGGTTAAAGACTGCGTGGCGCGCCTGTAGGTGTTGGTCCCGTCGGCCCGACAGGTGACCCGACGACGTTTTTCGCGTGACACTCTCTCATTCAAACGTGCTGCACATGGTTTGAGCCTATAAAATGCCTCCAAATCGCTTTCAGAGTGGCTCCAACTCTCAAGAAAAGATTGCAATAGTGTTTCGATGTATTTTTGTCTTGCCCCCCCCTTAAATTCAAATTGCTAGACAGTGTTTTGAAGCAGTAAAGGCCGTGGTGTAAGTCAAGATTTTTTAAGTGAATATTTTGAAAAGAATAGCAGTTGGTGGGAGTGAAGTGTTAATCCTAGCTTCAAAGAGCTTAAAACTGTCCTTAAAATGCTCAAACATCACATTCCTTTTCTAGGGGGGTGGTCAAGCATTTAAGACATCCTAATTACTGTGGCACAAAAATAAACTTCGTCAGCTGTGCGCATCGGTAGAAACAGGGTTAAGGAGGGTTAAGGTGTTTGTTTAAAAATATGGGTTTGCAATAGCTATGTTTTCCCAGTAGTGAGCATAACCAAATGGTGGTTTCCTTTTAATGTTTCAAAAACCTATAACTGCCCTCCAAACAGTTTTAAAATAGTACAAAACAGTGTCCAAAAGGAAAGACAGGGTTTTGAAAGGTGAAACAGTGGGTCCATTTTCAAATAACAGTGATCATGGTGTAAGGATTCTTGTCATTTCAGAAATCTCCTCTGTGTGTTAAAAAGACAAAAACAATGTTTTATTTTTCATTCCATGAAGCAGAGTCAGTAATTAAAGATACCATTACATTTGGAGGTATTGTCAAAATCTGTGTGAAGAACAGTGGATACAAGGAGTGTGTTGATTGTGAGGAGTTTCTGCTGTTAGACTCCTACAGGGCTATTTGTGCTCACACCAAACACAAAGAACCATGTCACCTTGCACTATCACAGTGACCTGTTGACTGTATATCCTTTGATTGACTGTGTAATGGTTAGTGAATTTACATATTGATTGGCATACAAAGAAGAGAGAGCACTGTTTTGAATTGAGAAGGATTTTTGTTTTGCCTTTATCTAAAAAACAAGGCTGTCCTGTTGTCCTCAAAACACCAAAGCCAGGTGACCCTACGACAAACACAAAAAAGTCACTCTGACTGTGTTTATCTTTGTTGACTGTGTGCTTATTATAAATATTTCCTGTTTGGCATATAGAGGGAGAAAAAGACAGTGTTTTGAAATATCAGAGGATTTTGTGTTAAAAAGGCATCTCACACAGCATTTGAAGCCATTTTACCTTGATTAAACAGTGATTGACAGCTGATGCAGAGTTTTGATTGAAGAACACATTTCAAAAAAATTTGAGGCAGTCTGGTGTTGTAGAAGAGCATCTAGGACAAGATGCCTCCCAGGCAGGATAGCAGGAGTGGATTGCACAAAAGGTATGAGCCTATTTCCACTGAAGAGGTGAATGCACACCCATCAATCTTATTCAAGTTCCATAAGGTGGGATGTTTAGAGTTTTGCCAAATGGTGCAAGAAGTGAAGAGTTTCTCTCCTTTAACACATCTGTGTGCTTTGAGGTTCAGAGACAAACATTTTCAATTGGCAGGCCTTGACTTCAAGTTCTCCCCAAGATCCATATCCAAGGCTACTAAACTTCCCTATATTGGCGAGAAATGGTTTAAACAAAGCTATTTGGACTTAGATTACTACAAACCCTTCCTCAAGCCTGAGCACAGAGAATCATGTCCCGCTATTTTCCCTTTCTCATATCTTTTAGCCAGCTACACACCTCTCATGAAGATTATCATGAAGTACTTCACTTGTGAGGGGAGATTCTCCCGAATATATGCTTATCACATTCAACTATTGATGCATTTCACAAGGACCAAGCAGCTAAATATTCCTTTCTTCTTATGCAAAAGCATTGAGAAAATGGCCTCCACTGTCCAGAAGAGGCCTCCGTCACAAGAAATAGCCTCTCTATTCCATCACTCTCTCATCAAAGTCATCACCCTTCACCAGCTTGAAAAGAGAGAGGTCTCTTGGGATGTTTTCATCACTCACCCGGATTTCTCCACTGTCCCTCCAGTCCATACATCCCCTACATCCCCCACTCATCGCCGCTCCCCTTCTTCTAGCAGGCCTACTCCTAAAAAGCTCAAGTTCACTACAGAACAAACAAAGGAACATGAAGAAGGAGAAGGAAGTGGCCAGCAAGAGGATGAAGGACATGAGCAAAAGGAAGGTGAGGGTGAACAGCAGCATGAAAGTGATGAAGGTGGGCAACAAACTTATGATGAGGGTGAACAGTAGCATGACAGTGGTGAAGGTGAGCAGCAAACTGAGGATGAGGCTGAACAACAGCCTTATGGTGACACCCAGCAACATGACAGTGATGAAGGGAAGCAGCCTTATGATGAAGGGAAGCAGCTTGAACAACAACATCACAGTGGTGATGAACATCAGCATAAGGATGATGATCAAGAGCAACAGGAAAGTGAGATAGGGCAGCAGCATGATAGTGAGGAGCAAGGGCAGCCTAAAGAGGACACACAGCAGCCTCCTCAAGATGCACATCAACCTCCTCAAGATGCACAACAGCTTCCAAAAGATGATACACAACAGCCTCCTCAAGAAGAGTAGCAGCCTCCTCAAGAAGAACAACAAACTCAACAAGATGAAAAAGGTAAAGGTGTCATGCCCTCTTCTCCTAAAAAGGCCAAGCTCCGGACAACTAAGAAAATAATGCCAAGGGTGGTCACTCCAAATGTCACAAGGGCTCTCCGAAGCAAAGGTAAATTGCCAAAGCAGCCTATCATTGATTTTCCTAGGAGGAAGAGCACTAGAATAGCCTCCCAAAGCAAAGGGAAGGGCAAGATGGAAGAAATTCATGAGCGAGAGAGTTCATTTGACATCATCCAAGTCCAAAGCGATGACAGTGATAATGAGGCCCGGATTCTAGAAAACCTTTTGATCCATAGGGAAGGCCAAATTGATGCATTGAAGGATGATCTTCATAGGGCAAGGAATTTCAATCAATTTCTAGTAATCCAAAATAGGCAAATGAGTGTCCATATGGTTGTTTATGAGACACAGGTGACTAAGTACAAGAAGGAGGCCTCCAAAGCCCAAGCAAGGTTGGAAGAGCTCATGGGCGAATTTGATGAAATTGAAGGCGATGATCAGCCTAAGCGAAAGAGGTCTAGAACCATGGGGCTTAAGAGGGCCCTTGAGAAGCAAAAAGAAGAGGAAAATGCCCTTCTCCTATCCACTCCTCTCACTGCATTGTTTGAACAAGAGATAGAAAAAATAAGGAGGCGTGGCTTGAGAGAGTCAATGAACATTTGGAGAAGAAGTTGGAGAGGGAAAACAGGGATCTAGACCTTCAAAGGAGAATGACGAAGCATTACGAAAAGTTAAACCAGTTTGCCCGGCGCAAGTTAAAGGCTGCTCAAGACAAGCTCAAGGTGGTTAAAGGGAAGCGCTCGGCACGAAAAGTGAGAAAGGACACATCAGGACTTCATATTTTGGCCTCTGCTTCGCAACATGTTGCTGAGAACCCTTGAGGGTCATGCTCACCAATTTTGGGCAAATTTCGACATATTTTGGTTTTTTGGCATTTTTGGGTTTTTGGCTAAAACTCATGAAATTCGCCATTTCATTTCGGGGGATCATCAAAGGAGGAGAATGGTATCATTGGATGCCATAATTTTAGGAGCACACACTCATCGATTTTCAGGATATTTGGAGATCATTTTCTCCCACGAAATGGCGAAAAATGCTCGCTTTTTGCACACTTTGCCCGGTCTATCACCAAGCCTTATTTTCTGGGTTTTTACACACAGGCCTAGTTTTGGAGGACTTCCAGGCATCATATTTTGAAAATTATAGTTGTTCCAGAAAGTAGACACTCAGAGCTTTCCAACTAGCTATCATGAGCCTCGTGTCGACATTGGGAAGGCTGCCAAATGTTACCGGCAAGTCAGGGGACCTTTTGCTGATATAATTTTTGAGTATTTTTGTGAAATTTGAACCTTTAAAAACTGCTTTTTACTCATGTGCGTTTAGATATTTTTGCACATGACAAGTGATCAAAAGTCAATTTAATTCCCTTTTTTAGCATTTTTTAGATATTTTATGAGATATTTTGTGCCTTGGGCTTTGCAAAGCCTCAAGGACAAGTTTAGATATTTTGAATAGGCCAATGAGAGTGCAAATTGAACTAAGAGGTTTTCCTCACTTGAGCCTATGTATTCCAAAAGCTTTCAATGTAAACAAGGCTAAACTTGATGATAGAAGCAATATATGGTCATATAAGCTTTAGAAGAAATACTTGTCTCATGCTTTTGGATTGCCTCTTGGATGTTCTTGGATGATGAAAGAGGATTGTTGTTGGATTCCATGACTTGGTAGAATGGTATAATGTCTCTTTCTTTGTTTTGTATTCTAGTTTTCATTCATGAATACATGTTTATTGCTTGCCATAGATCAGTAGAGAACAAATTTGAGACATGCCCTTGGAGGCACCTCAAATTTCCTGTTTCTTCATAGCTTCCATGTTCTCTTCTTCCTTAGTCACATTAAAGAATTCTTGATTGCTCTTTAATAACTTAAGGATATTGTTGCTTATTTCATTCATGGTTCTATGCATGTTAAGTATGATTTATGGTATGCCCTGCTTACCAATGGCTAGCCATAGCTCCATCTATGAAATTTCTCTTTAACTGATTAGATTGTCATTTGTTGAACCAAGGAGGTCTTGTTTCGATCTTGCCCTTTGCCTAAAACTATGAAATCTTGTTTTCAAAGTGCCCAATAACTTGAAGTACTGTGTTTAGGCGTTCCGACATAGTGATTTGAGTTGTTTTTCTCTCTTAAGTGTATTTCCCCAAAGTCTGATAGTCATTTCCCAAAGTTAGAGAGTTATATATCTCTATGCATGGCTTGAATGTTTATTTCTATGTATTGATTAGCTTATAGTTACATTTCTCATGATTAATGGTTTTCCCTACCATGTTTATGTCAGCTATTAAACTAGTTATGCTTGAAATCATTTGTTGTTCCCAAACTTGATGTTCATTTTATTCCATTTTGCCCAAAGATGCTTTCTACCTCAAATCAAATCGACCCTTCAACAGCCTTGTATCACCATCTGATAGCTTTCTTGACCTTTTCGACCCCATAGCCCAGTTGATCTGACATATTTTTACCTATCTTATATCTTTGATCAATTTCATCCCTCACAACCTAAAAACCAAAACCAAAAAAACCTACTTCATAACTAGCCTAAAATCAGAACACAATAAGCAAACACACAGATATCCCTTACACAAATAGAGAGAGCCCTCTCTGAGTCCAGGAAGGCTAGGTCCTTGGGCTCCAAAGACTGGTTTGATGTTACACTGTCATTTGGCTTGCCAATCAGCCAAATCACGGGACCCTAACATAATGGTGATCACGGTGGGACTTTGAGTCAAAACATCCTAGGTATCCCTTAGGAACTCTCAAAATCTCAGTCAAACTTAGAAGAGTAGAATCTGGTTGTCTCACCATCCTAGAAAAATGATGACTCAGCTATAGGACACTCTTACAAACCTTAAGACTACATAAAAACTCAGAAAAACCACAAAACTCCCTTAGATTGGTTTTTGTCAGTACTGGTGGTGGACCATACACATATACCTCAAAACAACTAAAAATCCACCTGGCGACTCCACTAGCCTCCATTAGGCCTTACTACTTCACTAAACTCTAGGCTACTATCCGATTGAGCCACCTCATCGCCACATTAACATAATGGCGATCACGGTGGGACCTTGAGTCAAAACATCCTAGGTATCCCTTAGGAACTCTCAAAATCTCAAAAAAACTTAGAAGAGTAGAATATAGCTTTGTCACCATCTTAGCAAAATGATGATTCAGTCATAGGAAGCTTTTCCAAACCTCACAGGCAAGCGGTCCATAAAATCATTTAGAGTAAACTCTTTTTGTTCTCACCACCCTAGCAAAGTGATGAGACAGGTTTAGAATACTTTAATAAACCATAGGCTGCACATAAAAACTCAGAAAAACCCCAAAACATTCCTGGATTGGTTTTCCCTAGTTACTGGTGGTGGACCATAGCTACATCTTTACAAAAACAACCAAGTTCCACCTGGCGACTCCACTAGCCTCTAGTAGGCCTAAAAACTCCATAAAGACCAAAAAATTCACAAACCATACCTTTCTGCTAAACTCATCCTTCCAAAAACTTAACTTAGGGTGGAAACTCTGTAATCAGTAACAAAACAAAGTATAACTTAGCGATTCGGAAAAAGCCTCACCTATACATAGGAGATAAGCAGAAACCTTCTTGCCAAGAGAACCATTAGCTTGTCCATACAGCCTAACAAACTGTTGAAACCAAGTGAATCACTCTTCTTCGCAAGTTCCCATCTCAAAGTTGCTATAAAAAATTTTCCCAAGCATCTTTGATAATATTGGTGGTGGACCATAGTTTTCATAAAAATCCACTTGGCGACTCCACTAGTCCATACTTCTTGTTTTGACCATCCTTCACATTAGTATAACCTTAGAGAGGCCATCCATCCGAAACTTTCACAAATACCATCCTCTCTAAACTCTAAACCCAAAATCTGGCTTCACGAAGAATCAACACCAGATCTCATCCAGACCCAAATCCCCCTATCATAGTAGATAACCCAGAGAAGATTCTATGGCAAGCTTCTGAAACTGGCAATCCAACTACCGACAGTTCCTTCCGTAAAGCAAGATCAGTACCTGAACATCTCACTGCCTTGCAGGATTTCCCCTTTGACTTAGAATCAGCAAAAACTCTTTTTAGAAGCAAGTCACAAAGTAAGATAGACTTTGACGATCTTGAGCCCTTAGATCTTCCACAGAGTCCTAGTAGAGAAGCCTCACCTACCACACCTCCTGACTTTCAGCTTCTCCATCACTTTGGATCTTACCATCCCAGATCCGCTCAAAATCAGATCGCTAGTCCAAGTACATCCGCCACACCTATCCTAAACACTGTTGTTCAAACTACCTCAGCTCATCCCACAAACCCTCATTTTGTACATCATCCATTAGCTCCCGTCATGGCAGTTTGGTATGCACCCTTGGTGTTGCCACAACCCTTGGCTCCCTTACCACATGAATATCAAGCCAAAATCCCACATTTTACCAGAGAAGAGACTGCCACAACTCAACAACATGTAAATAAGATTAGCGATACCTTTGAATACTTGGAAGTAGAAGACGAGACCGTCAGAATGAGAATGTTTGCCCAAAGCTTGGGCGGAGAACCCAAAAAATGGTTCAAAATCTTAACTCCAAACAGCATCCACAACCCCCCAGAACTTTACCAAACCTTCATAAACAAGCGGGAAATCCGAAAGAAGCCTATTCAAATCCTGTCAGAATATAACAATCTAAAACGGGAAAATGGAGAAAGTGTCCAGGCATACTGCACTAGGTTCAACAGTGTGTATAATGCTCTCCCACCTCATTTCAAACCCCCGCTTGGTTAAGCCTTGGAAAAGTTCCCCGAGGGTTTTGACCCAGACATGACTTATCAGCTAAGAGACAAGGACCCCCCTACCCTAGAGGAAATGCAAAAAGTAGCCATAAGGGCAGAGGCCAACTTAGCAAAAAAAAGAGCTAGAACTAGATCGGAAAGGAAATTCACATACCGGGATGAGGTCTCCACTTCATCCCCTTCCTTAGATCCTAGAATAGATGACTTAGTTAGGTACATGGCCAAAATGTGGGAAAAGATAAGTGAGAAGGCCCCTGTTAGGGACAATCAGCCAAACCCTCCAAACAGAAACCAGAACCAAAATTTTAGGAGGGAACAACCTCAAAACAGACCAATGGAAAATGACCAACAAATTAGGCCACCATTTAATGAAAATTATGTGGAAGAAGATGATAGGGATATAGAACCTATTGATGAAAGTCATTTGAACCTCATAGGGTATGATAATGAGAGTGAGGTGTACCTCACGGAAGAAGAACAAGCATTCTTCTCTCCAAATCATGATGAAACCAACTATGAAGATCCCTAGGATCCTGCCGTAGATTTTCAGAATGCCATAATAGAAGCTCATAGGCAGTATGACCTTAGAAGCAGGAAAAATCAAGACAAATCCAAGAAAGGTAGCTCAGACACTGCTAAAACCCCTGATACCATCCTTAAGAAAGTAGTCAACAGCAACAAAATCATGGTCGAGAAAAATGACCAAAACAAAGATAGAGTTACCCAAACTAATCCTGATTCAGATATTCCTATTACTTCCAAAAATATTCCCGAAGTGGCTGTGGCAAAAAAATCCTGAAACAGAGCTAGCAAACTCAGAACATAGAGAAGGTCATAACTGAAAAAGCTGAAACAAACATGTCTAAACTGCAGCTACCTTTTAGTTTTGAGGGTGAAATCGCCAAAATAAAGATCACCATGCCTCTTACCGAGCTCATCACCCAAAACTCTTACAAGTCCCAAGTGTTAAAGGTATTGAATATAGGAAGTGATGCCAACACCCTTAATCTAGCTGATGACACTCCTGAAGTGTTGTTTGGTTCGAAGGTAGAAGGGAAATTCCTAGAGGGAACCACTCTTCCCTTTTACATCAGTTTAAATATCCATGACCAAATCCTTCATAATGCCATGCTAGACTCCGGTGCCTCGCATAATCTTATGCTGAAGGTTGTAATGGAAAGATTGGGCCTAGAAATCACAAGACCATACAAATATTTATACTCTTTTGATTCTAGTAGAGTCAAATGTCTAGGCTTGATCAAGGATCTTTGTTTTAGTTTGGCCCAAATACCTGCAAAACATCTGATCATGGACATAGTGGTAGTAGACATTCCTCCCAAGTACGGAATGCTTCTATCCAGATCTTGGGGAGCCAAGCTCCAAGGGAATATTCAACTTGACATGTCTTACGCCACTATTCCTCTGTTTGACCAAACAAGAATACTCTATCGAGAGTCACACATGAAATACATGATCAGTAGCCAAGAGAGGCCAGATAACATTCCAATGTATTCCGTGCATTCCGACCTAAACTCTTTTATTCTGTATACTGATGAGGACATTGAAGAACAGTTAGAAGAAACTAAAGCAAACTTAGACCCACCACATCAGCTACCCCTAGTTCTGTATTATGAACTAGACAATCAAAACTATCATGATCATGAACAGCTATGTCTTGAGGAAAGTAAGCATGTTCCTTATAAAATAGGAATAGAGCAAGAAGCACAAACCATTATGTATTATCAAGCGAATTGCTCGTACCTTAGTCAAACCTCAGCAGTAACATCAGGAAAAATTTTCAGAATGAAGGCATTAGAAGACTTACATATCACAAACCTTTTCAGAACTCAGGAGCAGGGAAGATTTATGTTTTTACCATACCTCAAAGATTTACCATCACACAACTCTTCCTCTGCAAATGAAACCTTGACTGTAGCCATAACATCTCAAAATCCAGAAAAAGGACCTGATAAAATCCTTGTAAGAAAACATGATAATTGCAGTCCAAATACACCGGAGTTACTTGAATTGGCTAAAATCCTGTCATTCCATCAAAGACTTAGAACTGCTATAATTGGCAATCGCATGCAGAATACTACATTATACAGAGAAAACAATGACAAACACTATGCCACTACCATTACTCCAAGAAACAGTTTCGACAAAAGAAAGTACAAAAGTTTGAACCAATCCGTAATAATCAAAGATAAAATAGCTAGTCATAGGGTCTGTTTTGATTTTAGAAACACTAATGCATATCCCTATAACAAAAATTTTATCCTTCCTACCTAATACCATGATATTCCGATAAAAAGTGCTTTTAATCATATGCCTTTGCAAGATGATGTTTCAGGTTATAGTCAAATGATTCCCTTGCAAAGTAGACAGCTCAAAGATTTTTTCCAGTATGCTGGAAGTAATTCCAGTTTCAGACTCAAAATTGCAAAACCACCGGATATAAAAAATATGCTCATGAAATCCATGTTTCCAGTCTTGAATTTCTGCATATTTACATACCTTGATGATGTCATTATTTATTTCAAAAATGACCAAGAGTATATGCATTACTTAAGGAAGATGTACAGTAAAAGAAGGAGCGGAAATCAGAGGTATAAAAAGGTACAGTGGGAAGATACGGGTTTGTTCAGAGATTCTTGCATGAATCCCTATGTCATGTTGGAAAGAGAGAATTTTCCAAATTTCTCTTTTCAGGAGTTGAGTGGTCCAAGAATGGTAGGAGATCCTTACGAGGATAAGATGCTTAAGTTTCGCCATTTCCAAGATTTCTGATTTTAAAACATTTTCAATCATTGTACATACCACTGTTTGAAAAATAGATAAAAAACAAAAGTAAAAAAATAATAAAAGATAGAAAAGAGGGCAGTTGAAAAATAGAAAAAGCCCCATGTTCCAAAAAATAGTCATTCAGAAAGCGTGCAAGTCTAAATGCTGCTACTAGTACTCAAATGTCTTGTTCAGTTATCTAGCCTAATCATAGCTGAACATGTTTAAATTTATTTCCTGATAAGTTAGTGAGTGAAAAAGATGGTCAACATTGTGTAAGATTGACTTATCAAAGAGAGTAGATTAGGAAAATATATTGGTTCCACATGCCCAAAACAGAACCAAAGAGGGAAGCGGGGATGAAAAACAAATTGTGCATCTTAGCCCTACTTTTCCTAGTTTCCATTTTATGCAAAATAATATTTGTGTGGAGCTTGTCTTTCATGCTGCAAATACATGACAAATCAGACTGTCTAACCCTGATTTGATCATCTTTTCAATTCCATGTTTTAGATTAGAGAACAAAACCCTGTCAAACAGCTTAATCTTGATAGTTGATCTAGAATAGGTAGAGTAATGAAGGAGTTCATCAGTTTAATCTGAACTCCCGGCAGATATAAGTGTAGAATTAGATAGGTTCATTTTCCAAAAAGAAAAAAATATATATTGTCAAAAGGATGCTAGTCCAAATGCGCCAAAAGGAAGAAAAAATGTTAGGAAAGGTAGTGGGGTAGGTAGAAATATCATTGATGCTAATCATGTTGTCACTTTTCAGAAGTAGCATCAAGGATGAATGAATTTTGCGCCAATGGGTTAGGCACTGGTCTTCATAAGCCAAAGATCTGAAATTCTGGACACCTCCTGAAAAGGAGTTGCCCTCCCCAAATGGAGCCACTGTTATTCATCAGTATTTTTCACTTGTCGGTGATGACTAGTTGTAACAGCCAAGTTTTCTAGCAGCTGATCTAAAAATTTTTCAAATTTGCCAGCTGGAAAACATCCATAAACTTTTTTTCCTTCTTACCTTTCAGTCCGCCCATGACGAGATGAAACCTCATTATCAAATCCTACCTAGCCTCAGCCATGCTAATATGCCCATCAGCTCTAAGGAAACAATCCAAATTTGTCCAAAAGATCTCCCCTAAGTTAGGAAGTGGCGCTTTAAGTTTTTCTCCCTTGGTGAATTATCCTAAAGCCAAAGAACCTCCATCTGCTATAGACCAGTCATAACAGACCTTCCCATTCTACAAAGAAAGTTGGTTACAACCCTAGGTCGCGCTACTAATACACCCTCAAGTCTCAGCAATACATAGATCATAAGTCAAGCTGATGTTAGGTGTTTTTTACAGTATTTTGATGAATATTTCAAGGATAGGGGCATACCAGCATCTCAGAAGAAAATTTTTGTTTCCACATGAGAAGACAGCTGCTTCTCAATGTGATCTTGAGCCTGGGATGCACCCACAAAGCAAAGAGTTTTTCATCAAGCTCTTGCGATCACATTCAAAACCTGGAAGGACAGTAAAGGGAAAAATAGCACTGTCACAGGGCTGATGATACAACATGACTGAGAAACCTCCTTCATCTATAAGCAGAGGGTTTGAAGACTGAAGAACCTCCTTCATTTCATAAGTAGAGGGTTAAAAGTGCCTCCTTCATCTATAAGCAGAGGGTCAATGGATAAAATTTGATTTTTAGAATCTACACTGACTAGAGTACATTTTTTAGGTACAAGTTGGACAACAACTAAGGGCTTTTGCATGAAAATGATGTTTAAAGGGCAGAGGTAAAGCAGTAGGTTTTTAAAATGGTCTGCAGGAGTTTCATTACCTTTTGAATTACAAGGCAAAACCTATAAACTGACAGGTTCATCATCATTGAAGAAAGATTGTGAAAGCAGATAGTCAAAAGAGTAAAAAGGGGTCTTGGTCTCAAAATAACCTCTGCCATCATGGTCAAAAGGAAGCCAGGAATTTGTCAAAGAAGGCATCCTTCATAAACAAATTAAAGGAGCTCATCATGGTTTAAAGATAAAAAGAGATCATGGCATATGGAAAAGGCTCTAAATAGGCTGCTCTTCAAAAAGAGGTGAAATAAATGAGAATTTAGGCTTCTTGCAGACCCCCTTCACAGAAGAAACTAAAGGGCAGCTCTCCCTTGTTCAATTTTCAAATCTACAGCATCATCCCTGTTTTATCTCCTTAAAACCGAAAGCTAGATCAGTTTGGAAATCTGAAGATAAGTTAATGTTTTTTGGGTTGGATGGCCCTTTGTAAAACAGGATTTGCAGTTACAGTGTCCAACAAAGTTTTTATCCACAGTCAAAAGGGAGCTCCCATAACACAAGTAACAACAGATGAGGAATACAAAAATAATAGGTGGGAAAGGAGTTTGAAATTACAATATCAGAAAAGGAGGACCCTTTTATTCCTTAAATGAGAAGCATTCAAAGTTTCAATTTCTCATAAGGGTTGTTTTATTTCAAAAGGGAGGTCTCGCTTATAAACAAATGGTCTTTACCACTGTGACACATATCCAAACAAAAGGTATCAGATTGTGTTTTGAAAGATAAGGTTCAAAATTTTTATTTAAGAACAAAGGCCTTTTCAAACATTTTTTGAAGAAACCCTCTCCAATCAAACGTGAAAGGGCCGTTGGCTTGTTCGCTTTCTAAAGGGTCAAGGACCGTTCCAAATTCAGTTTGCAAACTCCAAAGCACGAGCAAGGCATTCCTTTCCTGTTCACGAGACTGGAGAAAGAGGTCTTGAGCAAAAAAAACCAGAGTTTTCAAGGGTTAAAGACTGCGCGGCGCCTTTGGGCGCATTTTTTAAAAAGGATTACAAGGCCGCACGGCGCGCCTGTAGGAGCGCGCGGCGCGCCTATAGGTGCTGGTCCCGTCGGACCGACAGGTGACCCGACGACCTTTTTCGCGCGGCACTCTCTCATTCAAATGCACCGCGCATGGTTTGACCCTCTAAAATGCCTCCAAATCACTTTCAGAGTGGCTCCAACTCTCAAGCAAAGATTGCAATAGTGTTTCGAGGTATTTTTGTCTTGCCCCCCCCTTAAATTCAAATTGCTAGACAGTGTTTTGAAGCAGTAAAGGCCGTGGTGTAAGTCAAGATTTTTTAAGTGAATATTTTGAAAAGAATAGCAGTTGGTGGGAGTGAAGTGTTAATCCTAGCTTCAAAGAGCTTAAAATTGTCCTTAAACTGCTCAAACATCACATTCCTTTTCTAGGGGGGTGGTCAAGAATTTAAGACATCCTAACTACTGTGGCACAAAAATAAACTTCGTCAGCTGTGTGCATTGGTAGAAACAGGGTTAAGGAGGGTTAAGGTGTTTGTTTAAAAATCTGGGTTTGCAATAGCTATGTTTGCCCAGTAGTGAGCATAACCAAATGGTGGTTTCCTTTTAATGTTTCAAAAACCTATAACTGCCCTCCAAACAGTTTTAAAATAGTACAAAACAGTGTCCAAAAGGAAAGACAGGGTTTTGAAAGGTGAAACAGTGGGTCCATTTTCAAATAATAGTGATCACGGTGTAAGGATTCTTGTCATTTCAGAGATCTCCTCTGTGTGTTAAAAAGACAAAAATAGTGTTTTCTTTTTCATTCCATGAAGCAGAGTCAGTAAGTAAAGATACCATTACATTTGGAGGTATTGCCAAAATTTGTGTGAAGAACAGTGGATACAAGGAGTGTGTTGATTGTGAGGAGTTTCTGCTGTTAGACTCCTACAGGGCTATTTGTGCTCACACCAAACACATGGAGCCATGTCACCTTGCACTATCACAGTGACCTGTTGACTGTGTATCCTTTGATTGACTGTGCAATGGTTAGTGAATTTACCTATTGATTTGCATACAAAGAAGAGAGAGCACTGTTTTGAATTGAGAAGGATTTTTGTTTTGCCTTTATCTAAAAAACAAGGCTGTCCTGTTGTCCTCAAAACACCAAAACTGGGTGACCCTACCACAAACACATAAAAGTCACTTTGACTGTGTTTATCTTTGTTGACTGTGTGCTTATTATAAATATTGGCTGTTTGGCATACAAAGGGAGAAAAAGACAGTGTTTTAAAAGAGAAGATAATTTTGTGTTAATAAGGCATCTCACACAGCATTTGAAGCCATTTTACCTTGATTAAACAGTGTTTGACAGCTGAGGCAGAGTTTTGATTGAAGAACACATTTCAAAAAAATTTGAGGCAGTCTGGTGTTGCAGAAGAGCATCTAGGACAAGATGCCTCCCAGGCAGGATAGCAGGAGTGGATTGCACAAAAGGTATGAGCCTATTTCCACCGAAGAGATGAATGCACACCCATCAATCTTATTCAATTTCCATGAGGTGGGATGTTTAGAGTTTTTCCAAATGGTGCAAGAAGTGAAGAGTTTCTCTCCTTTAACACATCTGTGCGCTTTGAGGTTCAGAGACAAAAATTTTCAATTGGCAGGCCTTGACTTCAAGTTCTCCCCAAGATCCATATCTAAGGCTACTAAAATTCCCTATATTGGCGAGAAATGGTTTAAACAAAGCTATTTGGACTTAGATGACTACAAACCCTTCCTCAAGCCTGAGCACAGAGAATCATGTCCCGCTATTTTCCCTTTCTCATATCTTTTAGCCAGCTACGCACCTCTCATGAATATTATCATGAAGTACTTCACTTGTGAGGGGAGATTCTCCCGAATCTATGCTTATCACATTCGATTGTTGATGCATTTCACAAGGCCCAAGCAGCTAAATATTCCTCTATTCTTATGCAAAATCATTGAGAAAATGGCCTCCACTGTCCAGAAGAAGCCTCCGTCACAGCAAATAGCCTCTCTATTCCATCACTCTCTCATCAAAGTCATCATCCTTCACCAGCTTGAAAAGAGAGAGGTCTCTTGGGATGTTTTCATCACTCACCCGAATTTATCCACTGTCCCTCCAGTCTGTTAGCGCTCAAATCTACCTTAGGCTGAAATAAGGTAAAACTCAAGGCAACATCAAACCAAGCTCAGCCTCGTAGCTAGCCCTACGAGGACAGGAGAGGGCTCTCTCCGGGTCTATCTCAGCAAAAGGTCTTCAAAGGGGCTGAGATGACTTATAATGGATACTGATTTTAGGCTAGTAAATAAATATGGAAAAGGTATTTTGATATATGACTGAGTTTTCTGGGCTGTATGGGACCAAGGAACAGCATGAGCAGAGAAATTGAATCAAAGACACAGATTATCTCATGAGGTAAGATAGGCGAAATGTTTAGCATTCGAATTGAAATTATATGCAGTGAAAGGAAGCTGAGAGGCCGAAAAGGGCATCTATAATGAATCCTCTCAGACAGAAGAAGATACACAGAAAATGAATGCTTTCTCAAGGCAGAGCAATTAACATGGATTCTACCTTTCTCACTTAAAAGCATTCATCTAGAAATGATTATGAAATGAACAGTAAACATAACGAGAAACATATGAAACAGAGAAGAAACATATGCCAAAAATTGTACCACATGAATCTCATGAACAAGAGCTGTATCTTTTCATTAAATCTCTTTCAAAACTGTATAGTGAAGCTCTCTGTTATTCCTCTACACTTCTCCCAGAACTCTCCCTTTACAAAATGATTTACAATACAATAAATAAGCTTAGAGGTGTGATAACAAATTGATCAAAATAGGGCGTTGTTTCAACTGAAGCCATGAAGATAGAAAAAAGATCATCCATCTGCTCTAAAGATAGAACAACGTTACATTATTCCAGCTGAAAATTTCTAATGACCAACGAAAACTAAATCTGGAGCGTAGACCCTTTGAATTATTAACTGAAGTCATAAATAGACTATCGATCCTATTTCTCTGCTTATGGTTGGTATTCTGCGTTTTAATTTAGGCTTTGCGGTCTTTGACTTTCCACTTTACGTTTGTCTTTTTGTTTGGTAAAATAAACTCGTAATTATTAACAACTCCTAAACAACCTGTCCAGTTTGTAAGGAACTAAAAATGATGGGCTCACCTTAACTCCATAGCGGCCTGCTTCACCAGATCATCATAATTGGGAGTAGAATTCCCCGTTTCATACGATTTAAATGTGTAGTGAATAGTGTAAGAAAGAAATTTCACTGCAGAAACAAACACATCAATACAATATCCTTTTACTACGCTGCTACCGTTTACTGTTGTCACATTAACAAATTCTTTGAACCCTTCCTTTCCGGGCATACCAATTACAAGTTGCTTGCCACTCACCCAACCCCGTGGCACTGTTTCACTTCCACCAGGCCATATGACACCCGAGAGTTTTGGCTTTGTATGAGACTGATTATTCCTGTTGGCTGTAATTTCCAGAGGGGTAACTGATAGGCCCAGTGGCCATGACCAGTAACCAATTCTGTGGAACTCTTTACCAACTATATTGATGATCTCAAAAGTAGAACTCATCAAGTCCCTATTTTCGTCTAACTCTACAGGACCTACGGTGCCCTCAAAATACGTTTTTAGTATTATATTTCGTAACTGAGCTCCTCCTTCAAAGACCTTCAGTGCTGCTAGTTCTGAATCGCGTCCACCAGCACTTGATGGCATAGATCGTTCTGCAAAAGAGATATTTCCTCCCTGGTTCAAGAAGGCATTGATAGAATTGGCAATCATCAATATACTGTCATAGGCATACAGTCCAAACACATTCAAGGACACATTAATCAGGTTAGCTGTTTGTAATTTTCTCCACTTTTGTCTCAACACAGCCTGCCGTCCTGAATTTGGAGTATGTGGACGCAAGCTAATTAATCCTTGAAGTGAGCTCATGCTGTCCACTTCCAGAGAACCAGAATCTAAAACAGAAGTTAACGAATCTGTGGCTATCCAGACATAGCCGGTGCTCAACATTCCAATGTCCTTGGCTTGAGCAAAAAATTTAAGACCAGCATTTGAATACATATGGACTACAACAACTCGTGTATCCATTAAATCCAACTTTGCCAAAACATCACCCATGTCGCTTCGGTTAACTCCAAGAATCATTGCAACCTTCATGGTAATCTGAGCACCACACTTACCAGAGCATCCCCTAATGCAGCAATTCCATTTCTTCCATAGTCATCATCTGTATACACGGAAATAACTTCTCTCCAACCATAAGAATCCACAAAAGCTACAATTGCTTCCATCTGAAAGACATTACTATTGGTCATACGAATAAAATAAGGGTACTCGTGTGATGTGAGAGTTGGATCAGTTGCAAAGGACAACAACGGTGTTTGAATTCCATTTGCGAGATGAGATACAACATGAGCAAGGTCAGAGAATTGAGGGCCAGCTACTGCTACCACGTCTGTTTTCAATAATTCCAAAGTAGATGAGAATGCACCCACCAAGCACTGGTAACAATCTTCGAATCCCATGCTTAGCTGTTGCACACAGTAAAGCATCCAGCCTGATTGAGTGTAAATGGTGGAATTGGATGATCTGGGTTGTGATTCTTGATCACAGTAGTTGAAGCTCCATGTAATTCCACATGCACGTACAAGTCTCCTTTGTTCATGTATCACTTGACTATCAACTCATTCTGCTGAGCATCACGGCCACTAATGACCAAATAATCTTCACTGCTGATAAACCAATTAAATTTCTCAAAAAAATGGACCTTACGAATATGCGAGATTGCTGCAACTGTTTTAGCCTATGACAGCTGCTGTTGCGTCTTTTTCTCTGCAGCCTTAAAAGCCTTTGCATGTGCCGCTATTGTCTTTTGTTGTTTGCTTGCTTGTTTTTTCTTTGTTTCAAACCACCGACGTGCATTTACATGGGCTGAAAGTGCCAAGTCAATTTCAACCTTGTCCACTGGTCGTGTCTTCTCATCCTCATCCATGTCATCTAGATTATTACTCAATAATAAAGTTATGGAGTTCTTCTCGAGCTGTAGACTATGGATTAAACCTGCCACAAGGTCGCCAACTTTTTCTTTTCTTTTACCATCCGCACAAGACCCTTCCAGTCCATCCCACTTGCAAGAGCTGCACGAACAACCAGGATAGCAGCATCAACATCTTCAATATTGTACTCAATTAATTCCCCCATGTGCTGTTTTTCAAATCTGTAGGGCTGCCAGTGAAATGATCACAAGAAATTTGAAAATTTGGAGCGATGAAGACCAATTCAATTTGAATTTTATGAAGTAATGAAAAAATTTTGAATATCTGTCCTGTGCGCCGCGCGCACACCCAGTGCACTGCTCAGGCTGAATGCGCTGCACCCAAGCAAATTAACACAGTCAATTTCGGCTCAACGCGCCGCATTGTGTGTGTGCGCCGCGGCCCTTCCCAATGCGCTGCGCTGCCTTCAACATATACAATCAGCCTTTTAAAACACAGTTTCACTTCTCTGAACTTGGCTTCTGCCTCCTCTGTATTTGTAACCCCATTTCTTTATTGGATTTGAAACATACTTATTCCACCAGCAAAAAATGGTGTATTGGTGAATGACCACAATGATCACATTTCCGCCAATGCTTCCCAAAGCTGTAATCAAGTGATTTGCAGTCGCATTTCTTACAGAAGTAATAGGAGTAAGGGTAGATCTCTAAGAACCGAACAAGTGAATTTCTCCCACACGGTTTTGAAGAGGAGTGCCACTGAGAGCCCAATTGTAACATGACTGTAATGAGAATACACCTTTAGATGTGTTGCATCTTCTATCCTTGATAAAATGGGCCTCATCCAATATTATTCGATTCCATTTGACTGAATGTAGAATAGAGGACCCCGCGTCAGCTGATGAACCTGAGGCATTGTTTGCAGCTTCTATAGTATCTTCAAATCAGTATCCACATTTTTCTTCCTTCTCCATTTCCTTTGACCCTTTGTGCTGATGATGTTCTTCCTGTTTTTCTAATGTAGGGGCAGGCGCTGCTAAAGCCGAAACAGGGCTGCCATTGTAGAATTTAAAACACTTTGACAAATTACATATTTATTACGAAAACACAGTTGATGATTTCTTCTTCAAAACAGGGTTTTGAAGAAGAAACACTTTCAAGCCTTATTGACTATGAAATTTAGCAATGGAAACTGATTAGGAACCTTTCATGCGGCTAAGTCGACAAAACCCTAGACCTAAAACTCTTAAAGACTCTTTTCCATCCATGACTATGAATGACGAGAAATGAACTTTGGTGAATTTCACTCTGACAGAGGACTGACAAGACCGAGTCTAACATTGGCTCCAATGGGGATGGCAGCTACAATTCCTTGGAGGTGCCAAGAACATCAGATCTTTGGAAGAGCAGACAGTGCCTACATCCATTGGGCGATGGAGTCCGTTATTTTGACAAAAGACTGATGACTGAATTTCGAAACTGAAATTACTGAAAGACTTGGCTCTAACAAACTAACTCAACATGACTAAGACCTGAACTTAAAACTTAAAACTTGATGGCAGTACATAACCACCTGTATTTCTTACAAGACAATATACCATCAAACTATATCAAAATTCCAATGTAACCAATCAAGCAGATGCTTTCCTGACTGATTCTCCTGATCAGATCTCCTGGTCAACAATAGATACTGGTAACTGGGCATTAAAAAACACAACTGACCATGATCTCCTTCATCACTGAATACTGCAATAATCATCTTCACTGCTGACTACAACAGATTTGCCAATGGATCATGAAAAACATGAAGATTTACCTCCTGCTGAAGAAACAAGGTGTCCTTTGCTTTTGATTATGATCTTCCTTCATAATGTACTTCAATAGAAGCATGTTCCTGGGCTTCAAAAAACTCTGAACAAGCAGATGAGCAGATCTCCTCTTGGAAAAGCATTTCAAAACATGAAACATATGAAGAAGAATCTGAAAGGTAATCTTGAATGGTCTGATTTTCTGTAGTCTGAATATACTGTAGGTCATCTTCATATGATATGACAGCCAGATTCTCATTACAGTCATCAATCATGAGAAAAGAAACTTCAGATGATTCTTGAAGCACAAAAATGACATTTCTATCATCTACTAAAGATTCGTCCAAAGGAACTTCTTCACTTACTTGAACACAGATCTCATCTTGTTGTTCATGAACTGACTAGATTACCTCCTCATGAAGGCTGTCTTCTAATGAAATAAGAACATTTGGATTCACAACTCTGTCTTCTACATCCCAGATGATTTCAACAACAGAGTTCTCCTTTATGGGATTCAACAGGTATTCTCGGTCATCACAATCTGAATCTAGATCTGAAATAACTGAGTTGACTGCATCACATTCTGAAACTGAAACTTGACTTCCCTGCATGCTGCTTTCTTCTATGGACAGATCTGAAACAAGATCTTCTCTTTCATCATTTTCAGCAATATGATCTTCAACCTGCTGCAAAGTTTTCTGAGCATCTTGATGGGTATCCTCTAGGTTCTCTTCATGTTGCTGAAATGGATTCTCGTACAGAGCCTCTAGGATTTCTCTGTCCATTAATTCATTATCACCATAAAAATTCTCAAGATTTTCAATAAAACTGTGAACATCGCTACAACAGTTTTGAACTAAATTCAAAGATGGATATGATTCTTTATATCTTTCAAAGAATATCATATGAAAATCCTTTAAACAGTAAATAGACGCAGATGGAAAACTTTCATACCAGGATCGGGCTTCATCCTCCAAAGTAGCCATAAACATCTTCATCAAACAGTCTTCAGGAAAATCGATCTTTAATTTATGCACATGAATGTGAAATTTCACCAGATGAAGAGCAGCGTCATTACCTTCCACATTTCTGAACATAGGCAAATTCTGAAGCCAATCCACCTTGGGCATCCTATTTGGAAAACCAGGGATGTGATCTCGGCTCATGGGAGCGTATCTTCTTGCAATCCAGTCCATCTTAACAATTTGCAGTGGAGTCACCATGAAGCATTGATTTATGGATTTTTCAGTGAATGGAGTCGCCAGGTGAATGATTTCAGCCTTGCAGTGTCTGATTGTTGCCCACCATCAACGATCAGATCTGAACTTGATACATGTACTAGGGCAATTTATAAGTTAAGTGTTACGATTACAAGCTAGATCGGAGATCGACTGAAGTAGCATTTATCTACTATGCACTCGCAGAGCAAGAGCAGTTTGAAGGCTACCTGGCATGACTTCAGACTTCGTCTGTAGCTATAAATCAAACAACACTAACCAACAGACCAGTTCTATTCCCCAGTAAGGTCGCCACTATGTTAGCGCTCGAATCTACCTTAGGCTGAAATAAGGTAAAAATCAAGGCAACTCAAACCAAGCTCAGCCTCGTAGCTAGCCCTATGAGGACAGGAGAGGGCTCTCTCTAGGTCTATCTCGGCAAAAGGTCTTCAAAGGGGCTGAGATGACTTATAATGGATATTGATTTTAGGCTAGTATATAAATATGGAAAAGGTATTTTGATATATGACTGAGTTTTCTGGGCTGTATGGGACCAAGGAACAGCATGAGCAGAGAAATTAAATCAAAGACACAGATTATCTCATGAGGCAAGACAGGCGAAAGGTTTAGCATTCGAATTGAAATTATATGGGGTGAAAGACAACTGAGAGGCCGAAAAGGGCATCTATAATGAATCCTTCTCAGACAGAAGAAGATACACAGAAAATGAACGCTTTCTCAAGGCAGAGCAATTAACATGGATTCTACCTTTCTCACTTAAAAGCATTCATCTAGAAATGATTATGAAATGAACAGTAAACATAACGAGAAACATATGAAACAAAGAAGAAACATATGCCAAACATTGTACCACATGAATCTCATGAACCAGAGCTGTATCTTTTCATTAAATCTCTATCAAAATTGTACAATGAAGCTCTCTGTTATTCCTCTACACTTCTCCCAAAACTCTCCCTTTACAAAATGATTTACAATACAATAAATAAGCTCAGAGGTGTGATAACAAATTGATCAAAATAGGGCGCTGTTTCAACTGAAGCCATGAAGATAGAAAAAGGATCATCCATCTGCTCTAAAGATAGAACAACGTTACATTATTCCAGCTGAAAATTTCTAATGACCAACGAAAACTAAATCTGGAGCGTAGACCCTTTGAATTATTAACTGAAGTCATAAATAGACTATCGATCCTATTTCTCTGCTTATGGTTGGTATTCTGCGTTTTAATTTAGGCTTTGGCGTCTTTGACTTTCCACTTTACGTTTGTCTTTTTGTTTGGTAAAATAAACTCGTAATTATTAACAACTCCTAAACAACCTGTCCAGTTTGGAAGGAACTAAAAATTATGGGCTCAGCTTAACTCCATAGCGGCCTGCTTCACCAGATCATCATAATTGGGAGTAGAATTCCCTGTTTCATACGATTTAAATGTGTAGTGAACAGTGTAAGAAAGCAATTTCAGTGCAGAACAAACACATCAATACAATATCCTTTTACTACGCTGCTACCGTTTACTGTTGTCACATTAACAAATTCTTTGAACCCTTCCTTTCTGGGCATACCAATTACAAGTTTCTTGCCACTCACCCAACCCCGTGGCACTGTTTCACTTCCACCAGGCCATATGACACCCGAGAGTTTTGGCTTTGTATGAGATTGATTATTCCTGTTGGCTGTAATTTCTGGAGGGGTAACTGATAGGCCCATTGGCCGTGACCAGTAACCAATTCTGTGGAACTCTTTACCAACTATATTGATGATCTCAAAAGTAGAACTCATCAAGTCCCTATTTTCGTCTAACTCTACAGGACCTGCGGTGCCCTCAAAATACGTTTTTAGTATTATATTTCGTAACTGAGCTCCTCCTTCAAAGACCTTCAGTGCTGCTAGTTCTGAATCGCGTCCACCAGCACTTGATGGCATAGATCGTTCTGCAAAAGAGATATTTCCTCCCTGGTTCAAGAAGGCATTGATAGAATTGGCAATCATCAATATACTGTCATAGGCATACAGTCCAAACACATTCAAGCACACATTAATCAGGTTAGATTTTTGTAATTTTCTCCACTTTTGTCTCAACACAGCCTGCCGTCCTGAACTTGGAGTATGTGGACGCAAGCTAATTAATCCTTGAAGTGAGCTCATGCTGTCCACTTCCAGAGAACCAGAATCTAAAACAGAAGTTAACCAATCTGTGGCTATCTGGACATAGCTGGTGCTCAACATTCCAATGTCCTTGGCTTGAGCAAAAACATTAAGATCAACATTTGAATACATATGGACTACAAAAACTCGTGTATCCATTAAAGCCAACTTTGCCAAAACATCACCCATGTCGCTTCGGTTAACTCCAGGAATCATTGCAACCTTCATGGTAATCTAAGCACCACACTTACCAGAGCATCCCCTAATGCAGTTATTCCATTTCTTCCATAGTCATCATCTGTATACAGGGCAATAACTTCTCTCCAACCATAAGAATCCACAAAAGCTGCAATTGCTTCCATCTGAAATACATTACTATTGGTCATACGGATAAAATAAGGGTACTCGTGTGATGTGAGAGTTGGATCAGTTGCAAAGGACAACAACGGTGTTTGAATTCCATTTGCGAGATGAGATACAACATGAGCAAGGTCAGAGAATTGAGGGCCAACTACTGCTACCACGCCTGTTTTCAATAATTCCAAAGTAGATGAGAATGCACCCACCAAGCACTAGTAACAATCTTCGAATCCCATGCTTAGCTGTTGCACACAGTAAAGCATCCAGCCTGATTGAGTGTAAATGGTGGAATTAGATGATCTGGGTTGTGATTCTTGATCACAGTAGTTGAAGCTCCATGTAATTCTGCATGCACGTACAAGTCTCCTTTGTTCATGTATCGCTTGACTATCAACTCATTCTGCTGAGCATCATGGCCACTAATGAGCAAATAATTCTCACTGCTGATAAACCAATTAAATTTCTCAAAACAATGGACCTTACGAATATGAGAGATTGCTGCAACTGTTTTAGCCTATGACAGCTGCTGTTGCGTCTTTTTCTCTGCAGCCTTAAAAGCCTTTGCATGTGCCACTATTGTCTTTTCCTGTTTTCTTGCTTGTTTTTTCTTTGTTTCAAACCACCGACATGCATTTACATGGGCTGAAAGTGCCAAGTCAATTTCAACCTTGTCCACTGGTCGTGTCTTCTCATCCTCATCTATGTCATCCAGATTATTACTCAATAATAAAGTTATGGAGTTCTTCTCGAGCTGTAGACTATGGATTAAACCTGCCATAGGGTCGCCAACTTTTTCTTTTCTTTTACCATCCGCACAAGACCCTTCCAGTCCATCCCACTTTCAAGATCTGCACGAACAACCAAGATAGCAGCATCAACGTCTTCAAGATTGTACTCAATTAATTCCCCCATGTGCTGTTTTTCAAATCTGTAGGGCTGCCAGTGAAATGATCACAAGAAATTGAAAATTTGGAGCGATGAAGACCAATTCAATTTGAATTTTATGAAGTAATGACAAAATTTTGACTATCTGTCCTGTGCGCCATGCGCACACCCAGTGCACTGCGCAGGCTGAATTCGTCGCACCCAAGCAAATTAACACAGTCAATTTTGGCTCAACGCGCCGCTTCGTGTGTGTGCGCCGTGGCCCTTCCCAATGTGCCGCGCTACCTTCAACATATACAATCGGCCTTCTAAAACACAGTTTCACTTCTCTGAACTTGGCTTCTGCCTCCTCCGTATTTGTAACCCCATTTCTTTATTGGATTTGCAACATACTTATTCCACCAGCAAAAATGGTTTAGTGGTGAATGACCACAATGATCACATTTCCACCAATGCTTCCCAAAGCTGTAATCAAGTGATTTGCAGTCGCATTTCTTACAGAAGTAATAGGAGTAAGGGTAGATCTCTAAGAACCGAACAAGTGAATTTCTCCCACATGGTTTTGAAGAGGAGTGCCACTGAGAGCCCACTTGTAACATGACTATAATGAGAATACACCTTTAGATGTGTTGCATCTTCTATCCTCGATAAAATGGGTCTCATCCAATATTATTCGATTCCATTTGACTGAATGTAGAATAGAGGACCCCGCATCAGCTGATGAACCTGAGGCATTGTTTGCAGCTTCTATAGTATCTTCAAATCAGTATCCACATTTTTCTTCCTTCTCCATTTCCTTTGACCCTTTGTGCTGATGATGTTCTTCCTATTTTTCTAATGCAGGGGTAGGCACTGCTAAAGCCGAAATAGGGCTGCCATTGTAGAATTTGAAACACTTTGAAAAATTACATATTTATTACGAAAACACAGTTGATGATTTCTTCTTCAAAACAGGGTTTTGAAGAAAAAACACTCTCAAGCCTTATTGACTATGAAATTTAGCAATGGAAACTGATTAGGAACCTTTCATGCGGCTAAGTCGACAAAACCCTAGACCTAAAACTCTTAAATACTCTTTGCCATCCATGACTATGAATGACGAGAAATGAACTTTGGTGAATTTGACTCTGACAGAGGACTGACAAGACCGAGTCTAACATAGTCCATACATCCCCTACATCTCCCACTCATTGCCCCTCCCCTTCTTCTAGCAGGCCTACTCCTAAAAATCTCAAGTTCACTACAAAACAAACAAAGGAACATGAAGAAGGAGAAGGAAGTGGCCAGCAAGAGGATGAAGGACATGAGAAAAGGGAAGGTGAGGGTGAACAACAACATGACAGTGATGAAGGTGGGTAGCAAACTCATGATGAGGGTGAATAGCAACATGACAGTGGTGAAGGTGAGCAGTAAACTGAGGATGAGGCTGAACAACAGCCTTATGGTGACACCCAGCGAGATGACAGTGATGAAGGGCAGCAGCTTGAACAGCAACATCACAGTGGTGATGAACAACAACATAAGGATGATGATCAAGAGCAACAGGAAAGTGAGACAGGGCAGCAACATGATAGTGAGGAGAAAGGGTAGCCTAAAGAGGACACATAAAAGCCTCCTTAAGATGCACAACAACTTCCAAAATATGATACACAGTAGCCCCCTCAAGAAGAGTAGCAGTGTCCTCAAGAAGAACAACAAACTCAACAAGATTACAAAGGTAAAGGTGTCATGCCCTCTTCTCCTAAAAAGGCCAAGCTCCGGACAGCTAAGAAAAGAATTCCAAGGGTGGTCACTCAAAATGTGACAAGGGCTCTCCGAAGCAAAGGTAAATTTCCAAAGAAGCCTATCATTGATTTTCCTAGGAGGAAGAGCACTAGAATAGCCTCCCAAAGAAAAGGGAAGGGAAAGATGGAAGAAAGTCATGAGCGGGAGAGTGCATTTGACATCATCCAAGTCCAAAGCGATGACAGTGATAATGAGGCCCGGATTCTAGAAAACCTATTGATCCATAAGGAAGGCCAAATTGATGCATTGAAGGATGATCTTCATAGGGCAAGGAATTTCAATCAATTTCTAGTAATCCAAAATAGGCAAATGAGTGTCCATATGGCTGTTTATGAGACACGGGTGACTAAGTACAAGAAGGAGGCCTCCAAAGCCCAAGCAAGGTTGGAAGAGCTCATGGGATAATTTGATGAAAGTTAAGGCTATGATCAGCCTACGCAAAAGAGGCCTAGAACCATGGGGCTTAAGAGGGCCCTTGAGAAGCAAAAAGAAGAGGAAAATGCCCTTCTCCTATCCACTCCTCTCACTGCATTGTTTGAACAAGAGATAGAAAAAAATAAGGAGGCATGGCTTGAGAGAGTCAATGAAAATTTGGAGAAGAAGTTGGAGAGGGCAAACAGGGATCTAGACCTTCAAAGGAGAATGACGAAGCATTACAAAAAGTTAAACCAGTTTTCCTGGCGCAAGTTAAAGGCTGCTCAAGACAAGCTCAAGGAGGTTAAAGGGAAGCGCTCTGCACGGAAAGTGAGAAAGGACACATCAGGACTTCATATTTTGGCCTCTTCTTCGAAACATGTTGCTGAGAACCCTTGAGGGTCATGCTCACCAATTTTGGGCAAATTTCGACATATTTTGGTTTTTTGGCATTTTTGGGTTTTTTGCTAAAACTCATGGAATTCGCCATTTCATTTCGGGGGATCATCAAAGGAGGACAGTGGTATCATTGGATGCCATAACTTCAGGATCACACACTCAGCGATTTTCAAGACATTTGGAGATCATTTTCTCCCACGAAATGGCGAAAAATGCTCACTTTTTGCACACTTTGCCCGGTCTATCAGCAAGCCTTATTTTCTGGTTTTTTACACACAAGCCTAGTTTTGGAGTACTTCCAAGCATGACATTGGGAAAATTCCAGTTTTTTCAGAAAGTAGTCACTCAGAGCTTTCCAAAGAGCTATCATGAGCCTCGTTTCGACATCGGGAAGGCTGCCAAATGTTACTGGCAAGTCAGGGGACCTTTTGCTGATATAATTTTTGAGTATTTTTTTAAAATTTGAACCTTTAAAAACGGCTTTTTCCTCATGCGCGTTTAGCTATTTTTGCACATGAGAAGTGATCAAAAGTCAATTTAATTCCATTTTTTATCATTTTTTAGATATTTTATGAGATATTTTGTGCCTTGGGATTTGCAAAGCCTCAAGGACAAGTTTAGATATTTTGAATAGGCCAATGAGAGTGCAACTTGAACTAAGAGGTTTTTCTCACTTGAGCCTATATATTCCAAAGGATTTCAATGTAAACAAGGCTGAACTTGATGATAGAAGAAATATATGGTCATATAAGCTTTGGAAGAAATACTTGTCTCATGCTTTTGGATTGCCTCTTGGATGTTCTTGGATGATGAAAGAGGATTGTTGTTGGATTCCATGACTTGGTAGAATGGTATAGTGTCTCTTTATTTGTTTTTTCTTCTAGTTTTCATTCATGAATACATGTTTCTTGCTTGCTATAGATCAGTAGAGAAAAAATTTGAGACATGCCCTTGGAGGCACCTCAAATTTCCTGTTTCTTCATAGCTTCCATGTTCTCTTCTTCCTTAGTCACATTAAAGAATTCTTGATTGCTCTTTGATAACTTAAGGATATTTTTGCTTATTTCATTCATGGTTATATGAATGTTAAGTATGATTTACGGTATGCCCTGCTTAACAATGGCTAGCCATAGCTCCATCTATGAAATTTCTCTTTGATTGATTAGATTGTCATTTGTTGAACCAAGGAGGTCTTGTTTCGATCTTGCCCTTTGCTTAAAACTATGCAATCTTGTTTTAAAAGTGCCCAATAACTTGAAGTACTGTGTTTAAGCGTTCCGACATAGTGATTTGAGTTTTTTGTCTCTCTTAAGTGTATTTCCCCAAAGTCTGATAGTCATTTCCCAAAGTTAGAGAGTTATATATCTCCATGCATGGCTTGAATGTTTATTTCTATGTATTGATTAGCTTATAGTTACATTTCTCATGATTAATGGTTTGCCCTACCATGTTTATGTCAGCTATTAAACTAGTTATGCTTGAAATCATTTGTTGTTCCCAAACTTGATGTCCATTTTGTTCCATTTTTCCCAAAGATCCTTTCTACCTCGAATCAAATCGGCCCTTCAAAAGCCTTGTATCACCATCTAATAGCTTTCTTGACCTTTTCGACCCCATAGCCCAGTTGATATGACATCTTTTTACCTATCTCGTATCTTTGATCAGTTTCATCCCTCACAACCTAAAAAACCAAAACCAAAAAACCTACTTCATAACTAGCCTAAAATCAGAACACCATAAGCAAACACATAGATATCCCTTACACATATAGAGAGAGCCCTCTCTGAGTCTAGGAAGGCTAGGTCCTCGGGCTCCAAAGACTAGTTTGATGTTACACTGTCATTTGGCTTGCCAATCAGCCAAATCATGGGACCCTAACATGCGGTCCAGGGCAAAGAGACATTCACTTGCATAAAAGGAGGAAGAGGCAGCCATAGTGGGACATATTTGAGTATATTGATTTTGGTCTAGAAGACTATTTGCAATCTCTGGCTGTTCAACTGAGTTGCAGTGCTGTTTAGCACGAGGGATTCCTATTTAGGATTTCCTCTCCTTCTTGAGAGGCCTCTTGAAGGATTGCACATCATTTTCTCCACATCTAGGCTTAAGGCCAAACCCATTCCTTCAACTACAACATTATCTCTGCTCAAGTGTAACGTTGTGTTGCAGGGTGTTGCAGTGGAGGGGTTCCACTACACCATTCCTTGTCTCATATTTAGAGGAGGGAGTTTCTATTCCTCGGGAAGGTTATTAAGGAAGGTTTTAGAGATGATCTACATATCTTGGCATTAGGCCAAGCATTTCCCATCATAGACAGCACAATCTCTTCTCTAGACTGCGTTATTTCAGTGAGTACCTGCAGTGGGGCTTTGCACCATCATCTTGGAGGAAGAGATCTTAGGGGATAGGATCAGCCTATCACTTGAGAGATCTATTGGAGGAGGTTTATTTTAGATTGTACATAATCTTCAGCCATCTCTACTTATTTTCTGAGTTGCAGCTACTACCTAGCAACTTCGACATTTCTACAGATTTTCCATTTGTACATGTATTGTAGCCAATCCTTCTAAGGATTGTTGTACCATTGTTTTTAGGGGTTGAGAGCTTTCTCCCCCACATTTCTTGAGCTATTATTGTCATATCATTGTATTTTCATTTTATATGTTGTAGTGTCTCCTATAGACAATGCTGTCATAGCCTGGGTTTATACCTATATAACAGAGTTCTTCATTTCCTTGTACATGTGTTGCTGAGGCTTGCATTGCTTTGCTTGAGTGATTTTTTCCTCAAGGAATTGTAATATTTTTATGATATATTATAAATTTGTTGGCTATTCATATCTTCATGTTTTCATGGCTATAAAATAACGCTGTTATTCCATTACATATGCTTACAATTGCTGCAACCCCTCATTGGGCATTTTCTGAGGACAACTAGGTGTGGTAGATCTGTTTAACCCACCTAGAAGGATTTCTTTGGAGCCTCCTCTTCGATTTAGGACTTAGATACATTGATCTAAGGGATCCAGGTCCAGGTTTCAAATCCCGTAGCAACCATTGCTGGAAAATGCATTTTCTAGTCATGCCTTGCTAGTTGTTCCAGATTTGGAATATTACAGTGGTATTAAAGCAACTTTCTTGGCTCAGACTATGAGTCTCAGCCCAAGAAGATCAAAATATTGAATAGGATGGGTTTTATCTCATCATATTTCAGATCCGTGAAGAACCTCCCCAAGGAGGATAAGCAGAAAGTAGAGGAAGGACCCTGCACTTCCTATTCTCATAGAGAAGGAGACAAAGAGATAAGCAAGAAGAAGACTCCATCTTTTGAAGAAGAGAAAGGGGATAAGATTACAAAGCTTCTTCCTAAATCTGTACATATTATTCATGAAGACTTCAAGAAGATCAAGAGGGAGATGTATGGAGAATCTCCAAGAGAGTTTGAATCTAAAGCAAACTCTAGATTGACATATGAGGAGTGTGAGCAAGCAGCTACACACCCTAATTCACAGCGCAGTCACATGCCCAGGATTGCCAGAAGAGAGATGGAAAGAGGAGAATAGGTTGCTAGGAGGGAAACCCTTAGTGATTTCTTGAAAGAGTATGAGTTTCAAACTCAGGAATTCTGAGATCATATTAGTTTTTTAGAGTTCTACAAGATGAAGGTGAAGGGAAGAGAGCAGTAGGATAGATTTCATCTATCTACCTTTGAAGGTTCACCTACATGTTCAGCCAAATATTGGGTGGAGGAGTTAGAGAACTTCTTGCAGCAGCACCACATTCTTGAAGATGAAGTCATCAAGGTTGCAACGCTGCATTTGAGAGGTAAGGCTTTTTCCTGGTGGATCTTTGAATCCTTTTCTTTGAGAAATGTAAACTTTACATCTTATGCAAGTTTCACTAAGGCCTTAGTGAAAATATTTGATGGAAGGATTCATGAGCCATACATGGTGGAGCTAAACAAGAGAACTAAAAAAAACCCTTGCATAAAAACACAATACCAATTCAGAAAACCATGGAAGAGGCTAAAAAATTGCACCATACCTTGCCGGAAGAAAGACTTCCATCTCACACCTTTGAGCAAGGGAGCATGGAGATATCTTTTTCAAGAGGGGATCCAATCATTGGAGGGTTTCCCATTCATGTTGCAGAGATTGAAGGCAACAACGCTGTCATGTCTAGATATTATCTAGTGCCTCATGCAGAGGGAAGAGGAGCTCTTGCTCCAAATAGAGGGATGCTTGCATCTTTGCAAGGAAGTCCCTAGGATCTCATGTTTGGAGATCAAGGCACAACTCATGTGCCATTGTTGAGGAGGTGTGGAACCATGGAAACACAAGGAGGAGGTAGGGAGGAGAACCAGTATCATGAGATGAGATGATATGTACACATCCCTATCCACTTCAAGAGGTTTATGCACCTGAGGAGAATACTGGATTGCACAGTGAGGGCATGGACAGATTTTTCCATTCATATATGTAGTCATCTCTTGATGATGCTGTCTCATTGCATGGAGACATTTTGCCGGGGAGACCACTGGATCAACAGAGGGGGATGGATGCTTCACATGTTGGGGCACCACTCATTGATTTCAGGAGGGTGGAGACCTTGGGAGACCTTGATATAGTGCTGGGAGTCTTGGGTAGACTCAAGGAGAGAGGGAGCATTCTCCCAACATCATCATTACCCACTTCCATTTCAGATTCTGCGCTATGGCAGAAGCAGCAGAGGAAGGGCAACAACCTTCCAACTTGCATCTTTGGCATGGGAGATGTCAAAGAGGAGGATGACCATATGACAGATGTTCTTCATGAGAGATCATTAGCACTGTCACTATGGAGGATAGATCCCTATTGGAACTCCCAGCTATTGGTGGAGTATTCCAAGGATCTTTTCACTTGCATGATCTTGGATGACTAGTTGCATGAGGAGGGATATTCAGTCAGAGATGGGGTCATCTTATATCATGGTAGGATCTTCTTTCCTGGAGCTTCCAAGCTCAAGGAGAAGTTGCTACAAGCAGCTCGAGAGGATTTCCTCTTCAGCCCCACTTGTTCTATGAGAGCATACCACACCATCATGGGGAGGTATTTTTGGAAGGGTTTTTAGGAGGAGATATATCAGCTCCACCTTCCGTAGATTCGCTTTCCAACACGGCCATACTTCTATATCCGTGGGCGTAGTGGTCTACGTGCTCTCTGTTATCATGAACTTTAGGAGACAGTTACAGTTTATTGTTATATATAGAGCGTTTGCATACGCACAGTTGTTAGTTGAAAGTTGTTAAGTTGATAGTTGATGTTCGTGAATAAACTCTGTTATCTGTTAGTTTGCTTTGTAGTGATTACGCTGCCCTTGAGCCGTAACACTACCATTCTGTAATGAACTGCTTGTTAATATGAGAAGACTCTGTTTTTCAACTTAATTCGTGTTTGAGGATCGTTACCAAGGCTGTGTAGAGGGCCCCTGCTCAGCTAAGGTTTTGTGTATTAGTGTATATTTCTCATTTCATTTCTTTAAAATTCATTGTATCATAATCCATCCATATGTTCATACTTTGTAGTTGTTTCATTTATGTTTATACATTTCTATAATTTCCATTTCATTTCTGTCTTTCATGTTTTATGATTGTTAATCACTGATCAGTTTTCTTGATTGCAGGTTTTAGATAGACAGCCCGGGCATTTTTATAGCTTTTTGACTAATGACATGGATCTAATATTGTTCTGCTGCTAGTTTTCTTTTCATAGCTTTTTGTTTAACTTCAGTCTTGCTTTGTACATTTCAGTTTTGCTTATCTGCTTTAGTAGTTAAATTTAGATATATTAAGCTGCTCATAGCATCTTCAGTTGCCTCCGAAAGCCACAGCTGGACTGATGGTGAGGGACTGCATTATGAAATGTGCAGTTTAGTATTAGTTTCTTTTCTGCAAATTTAGATATATTAAGCTGCTCATAGCATCTTCAGTTGCCTCCGAAAGCCACAGCTAGACTGATGGTGAGGGATTGCATTATAAAATGTGTAGTTTAGTATTAGTTTCTTTTCTGCAAATTTAGATATATTAAATCATGCATGACATCTTCAGTTGCCTCCGAAAGCCACAGCTGGACTGATGGTGAGGGATTGAATCATGAGTGTGTGGTTTAGTATTAGTTTACTTTCTGCAAATTAAATATCAGTTACTCAAGTTGTTTATGATTACTTCCGAAAATCATAGCTGGACTAATGATGAAGGGTCAGAAAATGAATTGATGTAATCTGATTTAGATTTATTTTGTTGCAATTTTGAATTTTCTTAAGCATAGTTTCTTTTGTGTTTAGTTGGCAGCAAGAATAGTTTGGTTTTCATGTTCACTAGTTTACTGTTTTGATTCATTAGATTAGCAGCACCTTTTCATTTCAGCAGTACACTTTTACTTTCTTTCAAGTCTTGTCATTGTAATTTTCAATTTGCTTTTAAAATTTTCAAGTTGGTAAATCATTATAGGGGATATCACTTCCTTGAACAAATATAACCAAACTTGTTTTCATTTTAGAATTTCCATTTCACCTTAGAAAAACAAAAAAAACGACAAAAGTTAAGAAATAGGTTATCTTGCACATATAGTGCACCGCACTTCATCAGCTTACGATTCCCGGATTGACAAATTAAATGCAGCAATTTAGGACACACTAAATTGACCAAACATTTTGGCGCCATTGCCGGGGAAGTGTAACTAGGTAGCCAATTTCTTAAAAAAAAAACATAAAATCATAAAAGAAGGGAAAACTTGATAACTTCTTGAAGTATGCTCTCCTCTTGCACCTAGTGTGATCTGGAGGATCAGAAAAGAGAGTTATTGGTTTAGTAATTTCTTAAGTATGCTCTCTTCTTTGCACCTAGTGTGACCTGGAAGATCAGAAAAAGAATTATTAGCCCAACTTTTTAAAAATAAAAAAAATGACATGCATAGAGCAAGAGATTCTAGGGGAAGGTTTATAGCTAAAGCCAAGAGTTCGATTTTCACAACTCCATCTTCTTCAAGGCATAGACCAGATTCACCACCATCTATCCCTAGCCTTAAGATTTTTGGAAGTCAAGGAATAGCTGAATTAGAGGATTCTCCTATACCACCTACTAAAACCCACTTAGAAAACAAAGAGACTTTCTCTCATCCTTCCTTGGTAGAAGAACTAGAGGACTATAAGGACTCTAAAGAAACTATCATGGCAGAAGAAGTAATAAATAGAGGTGGAGGTAGAAGAGGAGGAGATAATGGAGATAACAATGGTGAAGGAAATGATGGTAGAAATAGGGACAATTTTCTTGGATTCCCTATAGTTGATGAGGAAACTCATGCAACAATGAAAAATATCTCACCATCTGTTCTCCCTAACTTTTATGGATTGCGAAGTGAAGATCCTGAAACATTTCTGTTTGAGTTTGAAGTAGTGTGCCGAACTTATGATTATATGGAAGATTCTCAAAAACTCAAACTGTTTCCTTCAACATTGAAGGGATCTGCTTTGAAATGGTTCATGGGATTAGCCACTCAATCTATTAGGACTTGGAATGATATGAAACAAAAAATTTTGGACAGATACTTGGACTATTGTATGCCCACCAATCACAAGGATGAGGTATTCAAAATGATGCAAAAAGAAGATGAAAATTTGGAAGATTTAATTGAAAGATTTCAATACAACTTGAAAAGAGCAAAGATGAGCAACTTAGATAATGAAACCTTGAAAGCCCTCCTATTAAAAGACATTAGAGATGAATGGATAGACATTTTAAACATGATGGGGAAAGGAGACATTTCTCAACTTCCATTTCGTGATATAACAGAACTATGTATCCATCTCTCAAGAGGAAAATCTAAAACTGGAAAAGGGCCTATGGATTCTTCTCTTATTAGGGCTAAAAAATCTGCAACTGGATCAGTAAGTAGGGCAGAGATTGGTAATATGCTTGATGAGTTCAAAACTGATATCTTAGGGAGCCTTAGTGAACAACTAGACACCCTTAAAATCCAAAACAAGCAGAAAGCAGAAACTGATGCTTTAGCCATCTTTTGTCCGAAATGTAGAAAGAAACATGCTTTAAGGGAATGTCCCTTGGATGCAAAAGTTGTAGAAACATGTATGATTTGCTCAGAAAATCATGAGATCAAGGATTGTCCTTCAATCCCTGGACTCAAAGCCGTTTTTCAAGAAGATCCAAATTCAATAGAATCTCTCTGTTTTGTCGCAAGGAGACCTTGGCAGGGACAACAATCTCAAGGGTTTAATAACCCTATGAATCTTCAAACCCCACCAAATTGGACTCCTTGGAAACAATCTTGGCCCCAACATCAAAATTCATATCAGCCATGGGTACAGGGGATGCAAAATCCTTATGGGAGATTTGCTCAATTTTATCAATATCCTCCATCTTTTCAAAATCAACAAGCTCCACAATTTCCAAGCCAAAATCCACAACTTTCATTGCCATTTCCACAACAACAACCTTCTCGACAAAATACAAATCCTCAACTCATGCTCCCATACCAACAGAAGACAAATCAACTTCCAGCTCAGCCATTGCCAAATCCTAACAATAAGAATCCTCAAACTACTTATATGGTAGAAGGACAACAATTTCCTACCTATATGATCGTTCCTCTCAACGATGTACAACTCAGATCTGGTAGAGTTTTAGAAAAACCTTCTATAGACATTCAAGAGCAAGATACCTCTGAGGAGGACTCTCTTCAAGTCAATAAGGGTTCTGAGGAAGAATCTCTTCAAAATTCAAAAATTCAAAAAGAAAAAGAAAAGCTAACATCCACAACTCCTATAGTTGAGCAACCTCTATCTTCATCTACACCTCCTTTTCCGGAAAGACTACAAATTGATAAGGGGGTGGAAAAACAAATCTTGTTGCCTAACTATGACTTTCTAGATGAATTGAAGAATGTTTGTATCAAGATTCCATTGCTACAAGCCATTCGAGAAATTCCTATTCTAGCAAAAACCATAAAGGAGTTGAGTTTCAAAAGACCAAGAAGGAAGCTAAAAGACACAAGAAGAATCCACCTGGTAGGAAAGATTGCAGACATTATGATGGGAAAAATTGCCATGCAGAAGTATGTAGATCCAGGAAGTCCAATTGTCAAGACACATATAAATGGGATAGAAATTCCAAACACATTGATTGACTTAGGGGCTGCTATCACCATTATGAGTAGACAGACTATGGAACAGTTAAAACTTCCTAACCTTCTTTTTACACCTACTTTATTGCAACTTGCAGATCGATCGGTTATTAAACCAGATGGTGTATTAGAAGATATTTCAGTCTCCTTAGATTCTTGGGAATATCCAGTAGACTTTATGATTTTGACTCCCAAAAGTAATCTAGGAGGACATCCAATTATCTTAGGAAGACCTTGGCTGGCCACAGCTGATGCTTTTATTAGTTGTAGATCTGGAGACATGTACATTTCAAATGGTAATTTGACAAAGAAATTCAATTTTTATCCTCCAGCAAGAGCAATCACAGAAATAGGAGACAATGAATGGGTCGATGATGAGAACACTATACAACCTGTCTTTACCATTTCTGAAATTAGTGAGGATAGTCAAATTCTGAACACATTAGAAAATTTTGAGATAACTTCAGAATATGACCCCACACAATTCCAGTTGGAATCTGACATAGAATATTTATCATCAAGACAAATGTCTCTTTACTCTATGGAAGAGTTTGGTAATTCTGCTATTGAGATTTTTCCAGAAAAGACATTGAATATCAACAAACATCCGGAGAAGTCACAACAAGAAGAACTAACCAGAATCTTGCAAAAACATTCTACTGCATTTGCATGGGAGTATACTGACATGAAGGGTATTGATCCTAAGACTTGCATCCATCATATCTATATTGAGGAAAACAGTAGACCAATCAGACAACCTCAAAGAATGATGAATCCAAATCTTAGGGAGATAGTGAAAGAAGAGCTCCAAAAACTTCTCAATGTAAACTTCATTTATCCAATTTCAGATAGCCGATGGGTTTCTCCTTTGGTTATAATACCTAAAAAGAATGGTAAATGGAGGGTATGCATTGATTACAGGGAATTGAACAAAGCAACTTTGAAGGATCACTTTCCTTTGCCTTTTATAGATCAGGTATTAGATACATTAGCAGGTAAAAAGTACTTTTCATTTTTGGATGGTTTTAGTGGCTATAATCAAATTCAGGTAGCACCTGAAGATCAAGATAAGACCACATTTACTTGTCCATGGGGAACTTTTGCCTACCGAGTGCTTCCTTTTGGGTTATGTAATGCACCAGCAACATTCCAAAGAGCAGTACTAGGAATTTTTTCCGATCTAATCCATGATTGTGTAGAGGTTTATATGGATGATTTTACAGTTTATGGTAATTCATTTGAAGAGGCATTAGAAAATTTGGAAAAAGTTCTCATAAGATGTAAAGAAACAAACCTTTCATTAAGCCATGAAAAATGCTTTATGATGTTTACTCAAGGGATTGTTTTAGGACATCATATTTCAGGAGATGGAATTAAAGTTGATAGATCAAAAGTTGAAGTCATCTCCAAGTTGCCTATTCCAAATTGTCAAAAAGATGTTAGAAGTTTTCTAGGATTTACTGGTTACTATAGAAGATTTATAGAAAACTTCACTAAAATAGCATCTCCACTCTTCAAATTGCTTACAAAAGACTGTGAATTTAAATGGGATCCTGATTGTCAATCAAATTTTGAAACTTTGAAAACAAGAATATCTGAAGCACCTATCTTGAGAGGACCAAATTGGAAACTTCCTTTCCATATTTCTACAGATGCTTCAGATACAGCTCTTGGAGCTGTGTTGGGTCAAAAAGATTTAATTCCTTATGCCATTTATTACACCAGTAAAAATTTGACTCCCACAGAGTTGAATTATACTGTGACTGAAAAAGAGTTCTTAGCCGTTGTTCATGCAATTAATAAGTTTAGACATTACATAACAGGCTATGAAACTTTTATTCATACTGACCATTCTGCAATTAGATATTTAATGAACAAACCTGTTACTAATGGCAGAGTGACAAGATGGCTTTTACTTTTGCAAGAATTCAATATTACCGTGTTGGATAGACCAGGAAAACAGAATACAGTAGCTGATTTCTTGTCTAGGATTCAGAATACTAAAGAAGATTCTCCTGTAGAAGATAAATTTCCTGATGAATACTTGTTTGCAGTAACTATTAAGACCCCTTGGTATGCAGATATTGCTAAATATTTGGTTACAGGGAAACTACCTTCACATTTATTTCCAAGAGAAAAACGAAAGATTATTCAGGAGAGTTCAAAATATTCATAGATTTCTAACGAATTGTTTAAAATAGGGCCAGATCTTGTGATCAGAAGATGTGTCAGGGAAGATGAAATGCCTGATATTCTTAAGGCATGTCATGATGAACCATGCGGCGGACACTTTGCGGACAAAAGGACGGCCTATAAAATCCTTTTCTTGGGATATTATTGGCCTTCTCTCTTCAAAGATGCAAAACAATATGTCAAAAGGTGTGATAGCTGCCAAAGAGTAGGGAAACCTACCCTTTCAAATGAAATGCCATTGCAAACACAGGTACTCATTGAACCCTTTGAAAAATGGGCTTTAGATTTCATTTGACCTATTAATCCACCATCTAAGCAAAAGAAGTATATATTGGTTTGCACTGATTATGTTACTAAATGGGTAGAAGCTAAAGCATTAGTATCTGCTACTGAAAATTCAGTTGTTCATTTTCTTTATGAGGATATTTTTACTCGCTTTGGTGTTCCAAGAGAAATTGTACCAGATCAGGGGAGCCAATTCACATCAAATTTGGTGGAGAAGTTGATGGAAGAATACAAAATCAAGCACAGAAGATCTACTCCTTACCATCCACAAGCAAATGGTCAAGTGGAGTCCACAAACAAAGTTCTTGAAAGTATCATCACCAAAACTGTTCATCTACACATAAGAGATTGGGCAGAAAGGCTTCCAGAAGCCTTGTGGGCCTACAGAACTACATGGAGGAATACAACAGGACATTCTCCCTATGAACTTGTTTATGGGAAAGAAGTCTTGCTCCCCATTGAGTTCCAAGTCAAGACCTTCAAGATAGCAGTTCAGTTGGGGATGGACTTATCAAAAGCCCAAAAGCATAGAATGGAGCAGTTGAATGAGCTAGATGAGATCAGACAAGAAGCAATTATAAGAACTGATCTAGTTCAATATCAAAGAACTAAATGGCATGACAAATATATCAAAGAGAAGAAGTTTCAAGAAGGAGATTGGGCATTGTTATTTGACTCCAAGTTTAAAGATTTTCAAGGGAAATTTCAGACTCATTGGCTTGGGCCATATGAGATTGACAAGATCTTTAGCAATGGAGTTGTAAGAATCAAGACCATTGATGAGTTTCAAACTCCTCTTATTGTGAATGGCCATAGATTGAAATTTTATCATAAGCCACTCTCTAAAGAGGATTTTGTCAAGATGTTTCAAGAAAGTTCTGCAATCAGGCTGGTACAGAAGAATTCTTCTTCTCCACCAGCCTAGCTTTTGTTTTTCAAGTTTAAAAAAAAAAAAAAAAAAATGGTATAAGCCTGAAAACCAATCATTGATTGGCAGTCTTATACAGAAAATATGGGGTGAAAATCAGGGACACCTGACACTCTATATTTTCCAAAAAAATTTGTCTTTCATTTCATTTCATTTCACCACCCACTCCATTTCATTCCACTTCATTTCATCTCATTTCATTTCATTTCACTTCACTCCACTTCATTTCATCCATTCCATCAATAAAAATCTTTTTTATGACCATTTCCACCTGGTCATCTGTCATTTGTTTATTTCTATTCAACTAAGTAATAGTTGTGTCAGTTTCCGCAGCTGACATCTGTTTCCGCAGCTGACTCCAGTTTCCGCAGCCAGAAGCAGATTCCGCAGCTACTACTCTGTTTTCAAAGAGAATGTACAGTCAGTTGTTATTTCTATAATTATGAAATAAAATGCAGGAGAGAGGATCAATGGAACATTCAAGACACTAATGAAGATCAATCAGCTGAAGACCAAGGGCAAAAGCAAGGATTCCAAAGGTATGAATAAAGTTTATTTCAAATAGTATTGAAAAACACATTTTTATATAATTTTAAACTATGAGCTCTACCCATAACGCGCAATGATTATATTGACAGTCCCGTAACCTTCCACGATCTCCATGTTATCCTCTTTCATTTATTCACAAACGGTTTCATCATTGAAATTCCGATTCTCACTCATGTTCCAATATCCCACCGTAGATAATGAGACGTATTTGAGTTGACAAAGGACTCTTACAAGCCGCATAACTTCATAATCATTGATTGAAACGTGTTCATATTTATTACACACCCACCAAAATTCAAAACGCGGCCGAATGCATTATACTTTGTTAACCTCTTTGTCGTGTCTCTGTCGTGTTTACAAAACCCCGCTCTACTCATTCTCACTCCCTGTTTCACTCCATTTCGTTCCTTTTGCTCACTCTCACTCCCGTATACCTACCCACAGTCTTACTCCATTCTGTTTATGGTACTCATTCTCATTTTATGATAACATCCCCACAATATTGTGCTCGATCCTGTGTATTCCATCGTTCCATTTCCACTTAAACCCTCACAGAGGCAAACTTGTGAAGCACAGAGAAGTGAAATGGGAAAATTATTAAGGGCAGAGCCGGAAGGACCGAAGTTTATAGAGGGATATCCGCAAGCAAAAGAGATGTTGAAGAAAGCTAAATGGCTGTGTTTTATTCAGAAATTCAGGGGTTACCACAGAGAAGTTACAAAAGCGTTTGCAAGATCATTTGATGGCTCGGAAGCAGAAGTGGGAGACCTCAAGTTTTTGGTCAATGAAGCATCAATAGCAACAGCCACAGAGCTTCTTCAGGAAGGAGAACGTTGGTTCAAAAATAAAAGTATAAGTGATGAGGCATGGAGAACAATCCTACGGAATCAAGGTATGGATATCACTGTTTTTAAAAGAGGCATCCCTGTGCATGCAATAAAAGATGAATGGGCCACTTTACTACTCATTGTTCAGAAATTTATTACATGTGAAGGCCGTTTTGGCTCTATGTACATGTACCATACTATGCTATTGATGAATTTTCTTGAAAACCAAACTCTCAATCTCCCTTATTTCCTATTCAATAGCTTAAAGAAAATGGTTGTGACTGTTCAAAAACACTTGGGAGATGTAGAGCCTCATCTTTATCACCACGGCCTTATAAAAATTCTGATTGAAAAGGAGCTAAAGGAAAGAAAAGATACATGGGAACAATTCTTAGTTAGAAACTTCTTTGAAGAACCTCAGGAAATTCCTGAAGGTAGTTCAATTAGAAGGAGTAGAAGAAAGAGAATGAATGTTGAAACCCAAATTGCTCCTACACAGAAAATTCCCGCAGCTAGCACAGCAAAAAGAAGTAGAAGGAAAAGAACAATAGATGAAATCCAAAATACTTCTACTACTACTATGAAAAAAACTGATAGGGAAGAGAGATTGGTAAAAAGGAAGAAGAAGGAAATCAAAGCTAGGAAGCCAATAATACCAAAAGGGAAAGAAATTATTGAGGCTGTCCATAAAACTCCTTCTTCTGAAGAAGAAGATCACCAAATACTATCTGAAAGATTATTTTTTCTTCAAAAACGGTCATCTATATCCAAGAAGGCAGAGACAGGAAAACAAGAAAAAAAGGGTAGTGTACCACAGCATGTGAGGAGAAGCAGCAGGCTTAAGGGAAAATTGAGAAAAACACAAATTAAGGGTCCTCATTTCATTGATTTGGGTGAGGAGACATCTGAACAGTCTCCAACTCACCATAGTCCATTTCAGTCAGTTAGTGAAGCTGGTTCCTTTCACTCCCAATCAGACAATGAGCATACTCCATCTTATTCTCAGCAAAATATTGATGTAAGCCCTCCTCGGCCAGATTTTGAACATAATTCTCCCTTGCAGCATTTTGGGGACAGCCCAATGAAAAAGACACCGGAAGTATATCCCAAGCAGCAGGAGGTATATGAATATATAGAGTCCTTGGAGAAGGCAGCCACAGGTCCAAGTACCTCTTCCATTCAGCCTCATACATTGCAGGATGATTTAGTTCAGTCATTAAAACAGGAAATTTTTGAGCTTGAGCTTTTGAATCGGCATATCAAAAATGAAAATGAAACACTAAAAGAACAAGGCAAACTGGACAAGATCATCCATGATAATACTATGTTACATTTGGGTATTTGGCAAAAGAAGAATAAGAAATTAAAAAGGAAATGCCAAAAATTGAGCAGAGCACTTGTGAATATCAAATTCAGGTGCTTAATGAAGAAACCCAGAATGATGGCAGTACCAAAGAAGAAGAGAAGGGGGTTAGATGTGCTGGCTGAAGTATCAAGGCACATGAATTGAACAAAGAGTATCAAAATTTTGGTTGCATGAGGACATGCAACACCTTCACAATGGGGGTATGTTGAGTCCCGAATTTGCCTCTTTTCCATACACTTTTCCATATCTTTTTCACTCACCTAAACCTCCAAAATTGTCAATATCATGTGCAAAAGGGTATCTAACATGGTTTTTAATTATGTTTTTGTGTTTTCTATTTGATCTAGATTTTGTTCATACAGCTGCGGAAACTTGCCACTTTCCGTAGCTGCTGCAACTTTCCGCAGCTATTTTGTGGAACTATATGCTACAGGTGTCTACAAGGGAAACGAGCCACATGGGCAGGCTAGGAATGACGTGGACATGGTTCGTGTCCTATTGGTTCAAGCAAACTCGCCCAAAGAAGCCGCGGTCAAAGGCGTCCACATGGAAGTCAACTATGGAGTTTCATGTCGGCCGGACTCTGTTTCGTGGCACATAAACATCCATACGGCCGTTTCTAAGCTTGCGGAGGTTAAATCGACATCTGTGCAGAGCTCTGGAGTTGAATTCAAGCATCCACCTTCCGTAGATTCGCTTTCCAACACGGCCATACTTCTATATCAGCTTTGTTGAGTCCCGAAATTGCATCTTTTCCATACACTTTTCCATACCTTTTTCACTCACCTAAACCTCCAAAATTGTCAATATCATGTGCAAAAGGGTATCTAACATGGTTTTTAATTATGTTTTTGTGTTTTCTATTTGATCTAGATTTTGTTCATACAGCTGCGGAAACTTGCCACTTTCCGCAGCTGCTGCAACTTTCCGCAGCTATTTTGTGGAACTATATGCTACAAGTGTCTACAAGAGAAACGAGCCACATGGGCAGGCTAGGAATGACGTGGACATGGTTCGTGTCCTACTGGTTCAAGCAAACTCGTCCAAAGAAGCCGCGGTCAAAGCCGTCCACGTGGAAGTCAACTATGGAGTTTCATGTCGGCCGGACTCTGTTTCGTGGCAAATAAACATCCATACGGCCGTTTCTAAGCTTGTGGAGGTTAAATCGACATCTGTGCAGAGCTCTGGAGTTGAATTCAAGCATCCACCTTCCGTAGATTCGCTTTCCAACACGGCCATACTTCTATATCCGTGGGCGTAGTGGTCTATGTGCTCTCTGCCATCATGAACTTTAGGAGACAGTTACAGTTTATTGTTATATATAGAGCGTTTGCATACGCACAGAAAGTGAGTTGACAGTTGTTAGTTGATAGTTGATGTTCGTGAATAAACTCTGTTATCTGTTAGTTTTCTTTATAGTGATTACGCTGCTCTTGAGCCGTAACACTACCATTCTGTAATGAACTGCTTTTAATATGAAGACTCTGTTTTTCAACTTCATTCGTGTTTGAGGATCGTTACCAAAGCTGTGTAGAGGGCCCCTGCTCAACTAAGGTTTTGTGTATTAGTGTACATTTCTCATTTCATTTCTTTTAAAAGTCATTGTATCATAATCCATCCATATGTTCATACTTTGTAGTTGTTTCATTTCTGTTTATACATTTACATAATTTCCATTTCATTTCTGTCTTACATGTTTTATGATTGTTAATCACTGATCAGTTTTCTTGTGCAGGTTTTAGGTAGACAGCCCGGGCATTTTTATAGCATTTTGACTAATGACATGAAACTAACATTGTTCTGCTGCTAGTTTGCTTTTCATAGCTTTTGTTTAACTTCAGCCTTGCTTTGTACATTTCAGTTTTGCTTATCTGATTCAGTAGTTAAATTTAGATATATTAAGCTGCTCATAGCGTCTTCAGTTGCCTCCGAAAGCCACAGCTGGACTGATGGTGAGGGACTGCATTATGAAATGTGTAGTTTAGTATTAGTTTCTTTTCTGTAAATTTAGATATATTAAGCTGCTCATAGCGTCTTCAGTTGCCTCCGAAAGCCACAGCTGGACTGATGGTGAGGGACTGCATTATGAAATGTGTAGTTTAGTATTAGTTTCTTTTCTGCAAATTTAGATATATTAAATCATATATGACATCTTCAGTTGCCTCCGAAAGCCACAACTGGACTGATGGTGAGGGATTGAATCATGAGTGTATAGTTTAGTATTAGTTTACTTTCTGCAAATTAAATATCAGTTACACAAGTTGTTTATGATTTCTTCCGAAAGTCATAGCTGGTCTAATGATGAAGGGTCAGAAAATGAATTGATGTAATCTGATTTAGATTTATTTTGTTGCAATTTTGAATTTTCTTAAGCATAGTTTCTTTTGTGTTTAGTTGGCAGCAAGAATAGTTTGGTTTTCATGTTCACTAGTTTACTGTTTTGATTCATTAGATTAGCAACACCTTTTCATTTCAGCAGTACACTTTTACTTTCTTTCAAGTCTTGTCATTGTAATTTTCAATTTGCTTTTAAAGTTTCAAGTTGGTAAATCATTATAGGGGATATCACTTCCTTGAACAAATATAACCAAACTTTCTTTTCATTTTAGAATTTCTATTTCACCTTAGAAAAACCAAAAACGACAAAAGTTAAGAAATAGGTTATCTTGCACATATAGTGCGCCGCACTTCATCAGCTTACGATTCCCGGATTGACAAATTAAATGCAGCAATTTAGGACACACTAAATTGACCAAACAAGCTTTTCCAGCCTTCCTCACATCCGAGCTAACCGGGC
>JAXQQM020077140.1:0-143342 GCA_034641835.2 Pinus albicaulis
TAGTGCAACAGTGAAATTCTGAGTACAATCTAGATGCTTGAAACCGACAATCCACAACAAGAAAAATATGGGAAAAATTATTGAAGGGAATTTCCCTTCCTCCAAAAGCAATCTCGACACAACTTGCCTATAGAAAGCTCGGCCTCCTGAAGCCTCTGCATCAACCTCTGTGTTGCAGCGCACAGTCACTATGATGTCAAGCCTCCAACCAGTCTCTGATGAAGTCATTATGCCTGCCATAGCTAAGGAAATCGTCTCTCCACCACTGTGGACCCTCTGCCTGGCCTCTGGAATTGAGAACAAATTTCTCTCCAACAAATCGAACTACCCTCTTTGAAGCAACTGTGTAGTCCTTTGCATTGCCTCTCTGGGAATAACTAGGCCCTCTTGTTGCTGCCTCTCCAAATCTGGAAAACTTCCTCCGGATCATTGTCCTTGCCCCTCACTATCTTTGCTGCCTCACTGAAACTCAAACTCTCCGGCAACTAACTGTTGTTACTCTGGAAAATCGAATTCTCTAAGTGCCTTTGGTGTCTTCTCCATCACCACATCGATCTCCTCTTATAATCCACCATTGGAATTTCAACGACCAAGATTAGGACTTAATTGATGGCTAGCATCATCTCTAGATCGATCTGTGTGAGTTTCTAGACTATTCTCATCTAATCTAAATTAATATTGATTAATTAACCATATTCCCTAAGTTTAGACTTAGGAAATATTTAAAAATCGGTTAATAATCTAATTGAGATACTTCTAGGCGGAATTTCCATAAATGATTTATGGGTTTTGGATATCTCATGTATTATAGCCTCTCCACCAAATTTCATGGCTAGAACCCATCTGATGCTACAAAAACTAATACACCTTTGAGTACAAATCCCCAAGCTTGGGTTCCAAACCCACAAAGCTCTTTTGTGGCAGTCCAACCTCCAAACCTCTAACCTTAGGGCTTGGAGTACCTCCCAAGCTAAAAATATCAACATAACAAATGATCAATTTCTTGTTGTTTTGCATATTGACATTTTTTTCCATGAGAAATTTTTTATATTCTATATGAAGAATATACATGTTTTGGTCCTCGAAGATTGCTTAGACAACACGGATTGAAGCCATTACATGAAATACTCATTATGAACTCAACATATCACATCCACAAATTGAACCCCAGTGAGGAGGATAACAATATTTCTCCCAACCACTCAAGCTAAACCCAATTGAGATGCTTTTCACATTGACATATAGGGTTATTACTATTGTTCATGGTTTAGACGTTACTTGTTTGCTATAATGTACGGTGTAATGATCTCTATTGTTCAATATTATTGGTATGAGTATGCTTTAATAATAAAAAGCATTTATCACTTGTGACATCTTCTAGGATATTGCTAACCAAAAATGCTATATAAGACATGCTAATGTAGTATGAGTGAAATAAACACAATGATATATAAAACATACAAACACCATTTATAAGATCCATTTTATCCTTGGGTTCCACTATGATTAATGTTGTACTACTCTAGTTTACATTAGAAATTTTGTATGATTCAGCAATATAAAATAGTTAATGTCATTTGAATGGTTTTTTTTAATAAAATTAGAATACTTATATTACAATAAAAAACTTGAGCATACATTAGTGATTGTCGATACTGGTCTGCCACTTGGGAAACCAGACTAGTAGATAAGCACAAAATTTCGCAATTGTTCACAATGTGTAGAACCTAAAGGTCTGATAATACAAAAATTACATAGAGTGCTAAATTGAAAATTGAAAATAGAATAGAAATCATAGAAAAAATAGTGGAAATTAAATTGTTGCTATGAAATAGGTTTTTGTAGACTTTCATTCTACAGGGGTATCCTCCAAGCAAGGTGGTTGGGGCTCTCTAATAGTGTTTGATGTAGAGGGATCCATGTCCGTTAGCCTCTTAGTTAGGAATGTGGTTTTCTCGTTACTTTTGTCCATTTTCTCCAAAACTTCCATGCATACGATGATTTCCTGCTAAGTATTGGCCTTGTTTAGGAGGATTATTTCCATTAAAATATTTGGGGTCTAATCTCTAGTTTCCTGGTCAACGTGCATGTTAGGAATGTACCTCCAATATTGCCTTACTTATTCTTCCACGTTAGATATTCATTTATGAACAACCGTCGAGATGATATCCATGTATTTTTCCATAACCGCTCTAGCATGTAACTGTGCACGAGTGCAACAAATGGAGGGAGGACTAAAGTCAAATAGGAGGGACTAGATCATACCCGCCTACCTCCGTGAGATTGTCCAACTAATTTATTCCCAACCATACATGGAGAGGGGAATACCATAGGCTAGGGAAAAGGGGGGAGTGCTTCATAAAAGCATAAGAAACAGGGGGAGGAGAAAAAAGGAGAGTGCGATGAGGACTTGAGAGCACAAAGTGGATTGAGGATGAGAAGATAAAGTGTAGATAGGGAGGGATGACCAAGAAAACAAGCAAAGGGACCAAGGTGAAGACCAAAGGAGGGATAAGGGAGTAGAAAAATAGAGGAAATAAAGGGATGAGACTAAAGTAGAAACAACCCACCCAGAATTGATAAAGCCAAAAAAGGGGAGAAAAACCCAAAATCCTATGAAGCTCATACACAAAAGAGTACTAGAGATGAGATAATTCATAATTGAAATGTGATTCGAGAGAGGTAGAATCAAGTAACCAAACTTGTTATTGTTGGAAGCGTTGTGGGAGTTTGCTCATAAGAGAGAGAGAGAGAGAATACTGGAGAAATCACAATTCACGATCATGATCAGACCCCCCTAGCCTCAGTTGCTTGGCATGGATTAATTTTATTGATCCAACAGATCCAACTTTGTTTTCCTCCCTTCTCACTAGGTTGTCTCCTGCTCACCACCTTTCTAAAGTATTAACTTGCATCACTCCATCAACTTCCATAATGAGCGACCTTTTTTCGTCCTTTTGTGAAACCTTGTGCAATTATACCTTCCCTAAATGCCAAACGAACTAGCTCTGCATCATAGCAACAACCATTAACTTTCCATGTAAACATGCAGGCTACCAAGTGGAAGGCAACCTTCCCTCCTTTATTCACTTGTGTGTAGTCATCCTGAGGCCGAATTGGATGGCCCATCAATGCACCCTTTGTAGGGTCCTTTGAATGTTAAAAAAATTAACATCCTCACATTTCCTCATGCTTCTAAACATTATTAAAAATACCCTAGCATAATTTCAAGTTTTTGTTTCAATTTCATAATATTCTGGCAATGGGAATCGACCCATATGTTTAAGTTGTGTATGGATCTCTATCAAATGTTAAATAATGATGTGATTTTGGTTAGTTTTAAATAAGTCACATGAATCAAATGTTTTGTATAACATTAAAAAATCGATTAGTGTGGCTGAAGTGGTAATACTGCAAAAATGTGTTTACTATTTTCACTATCACTGGTTCATATTAACCTCAAACATTGTTTATGTAATGGGATATTTTAAAATATGTGGAGCTAGTCTGCTAATACTTTCAATGATTTCACCAAAATATGGACATTAAAAATATGCATTTAATGGCTTGATGATACCACTGTGTTGTCTTGAGGTTGAAGTTTTCATGGTCTCATTTCAATAAGAACAAACATATTATATAGTCCTTTCACTATCTTGATGCCATCCAATGTTTGTAATGATAACAATTGTACTATTACTCAAGGAAGTAGCACATTGTCTATGCCATGGTAAAATTCTACAATAAATGTTTTGTTCAATGCTTATGAGACTTAAGATGTGGTGCATGCATCTCTCACAAAGTTACCTCTTTGAAACAAAGCAACGTATGTGGAGTGCAAGTTAACTCATGATCTAATTGTTTTAGTTGCAAGTTGTTTTTTTTAAGTCTAACTTTGAATGGTGCGACTCAATTATAGTTTTCTTCCATATTTTTAGGGTTATTTAATTGGTATATGGTGCTTTACAACTTAAACTAGTGAAAACATGATGAATGATTGATGTCTACCTTTGCATTTGTAGACACAACTTGATCTATCTAACTATTTCCATAGACACTTGTGCTTGATTTATTGAGATGGAATTACTTTTTATTTCCAAACATCACTTGAATGATTTATTGTTCACTTTGAATACTTTTAAAACTTAGACACATTTGTAAATAAGCATATCATTCACAAGCATGCATTTTATCATCAAGAGTGAATAGAGCTTAAGTAAATCTATGCTAAGTGACTTCCCATTGCCACCACTGGTTATTTTAGATTGACCCTTTCAAATTCCCCCATAGGCTAGGTTAGTTGGTTTAGTTTCCTTAGTATAAAGTGTGGGGCAAAGCTATTGAGGTGATAGTGAGTAGTTTACCTATTGTATCCTTAGGCTTCCCCTTGAGTGAAGTTAGAGACTTTCCTCTAGGGAGTGTTAAAAGAAAACAAGGTAAATGGTGACAAACATTCCTCCATAGTATAAGGAAACCATACTTCTCCAAGGAATATCAATCCAAAAAATGAGACAATGATTATCAAAGGAGGAGAAAAGGACCACACATCTAGTACATTGGAAGCTCCGAAAGGGGTTGAATCAATAATAGCTCCAAACAATCACATGTAAGGTATCTAAGGTGTAACTTCCTCCCAAAACCATGCCAACTATTGTAACTTTTTCTAACACCTTTAAAAGTTACAAAAAATTTCAAAGTTTTCCAGTCTTTCCTTGCTTAACTCTTAGGGATATACAAATTAAAATGAAAAAATGGTTGTTGGGTTGGTTTTGAATAATTTCAATATTTTAAATTCTTAATTTTATAAAAAATATACAATTATATATAAATTTTTAAATTATTTTTATTAAAAAGAATATTTAAACTTTTTATAAAAGTTATTTGGGCTCGTACCCAATCTTCAAGTTTACCAACGATCATGCCCATCAAGCATCGAAGTCAATTACACCTTACAACCAAATCAAAGTCCATCGCAACAAGCACCAAGCCTAGTGGAGAAGCCATGTATAATACATGCATTACATGTCGAATAACCCTCAGAGCGTTGTTATATATTATCAAATGGTAGCAAATTCTCACATTCAGTGTGGGATATTTCTAATCACAAAAAAAGCGACGGGAGAAAGAAAATAAAGTTCGAGCAGTTTCAACGCAGGGTGTTGGCACTATTGGATCAATTTATATATGGCACACATGAGGCAAATTGTGGGGTCCCTTGCCCATTTAAAGTTTTACAGAGAGGGGGGGTTTCGCAATCCTGTTTCTCCAAAACTATTTTTCTTACATGGCAGCATTTTGTGAATTACAACACCCACCAGTAAAAATAACCACTTACGGCCAGTGACCCCCTCCGTAATTTCTCAAGTGGTTTTGCAGTCAACATCTCGTTGAGTAATCCAGTTGCTAGACGTGATCCAAATTTGAGAGCAGATGCATTTGGTTCTGTATGTCGTGTTGCATGAATTTTTATGTGGTCAAATTCTAATATGAGACATGTGTTCTCCATGGAATGACATGATTATGCCTGAGTTACACTAATCCAACAACTGGAGGGTTGCATTCTTAATTTGATTACATAAAATGTTCTTATTAACGAGATCTGCAAAGAAGGAAAATTGAGCATGGTAGCAAAGTTTCTTCGAAATACGCAATCAAGAGCGATGTCAACCCTGATGTGATTGGTTATAACCCTCTGTTGCAAGGCTTGTGCACTGAGGGCAGATGGAAAATCTTGACAAAGTTTATCATATTATGATCAATGTCTACAGAGAAAGAAAGGATTGTCGCTGCTAGGATTTTGTTCGATGTTACATCAATGCCTATCTTTGTTATCATTAACAAACCATTAACGATGGCGATGTTCCAAAGCCACTTAAGGGCTTTCGCGAATCAAATATTACACAGAGCATGAGGAGGCAAGCTTCGAGAAGCTCACAAAGTGATAACAAGGACCAAGAGAGTCTTCCAAAGGTGTTGCAACCATTTCCTGTAAATTTTTTCCAAAACAATATCATTTTCATCACTATGTCAGAGTCTCCAAACCTAAAGGTATTTTTAGAGACCAGTATTGATGTATTGAACAAGGAAGCATCAGAGTGTTTCTTAGACCTAGGGTCATTTCCAAAGGATAGAAAAATCTATGTGGATGCATTATTGGGCATTTGGGTTTATTTTCAAAAGATAGAGTGGCTGGATGTTTTAGTCATCTTTCGAGAACTTGCAAGTAGAAATATGTTGAATTTAACAAGAAATGTTAGGAGTTAATCTCCGTTTCATTTCTAGAAGAAATTAAGGAGTTTTTGGTCTCACACCCCGATTCTTCGGCACTGGATCTGACTGATCATTAGCTGATCAACGAACTTCCTCAAGACTGCAGCGTTGGCTCTGCAGTGGCTTTAAGTAGTTGCTACGCAATCTCTGCTGATACTGCTTTCTGCCTTCTCTGCGGTGTATTTTTCGGCTTAGGAAATAAACTTTCCAACTGGAATTACTGCCCCTCTCTACATAGTCTCTAGATCGATCTTTCCTCTAAGCACTGCTCACTTTAGAAATTCAATCTCTTGATCTTTTTCCCATTCTAAACATGCATTTTCCAACGGCCAAAGTTATGTAATATCCGTTTTAGGGGTATCTCTAAAACACAAGCAAGCTCAACCAAGATGGTGGAGGGCGACTGGATATTTCACCTCACAAGGAAAGAGTGTGAGATATGGAGAGCTACAGCCCTTTCCGGACTCTTTGTCTAAGAGTATGGGTAAAACACACAAAGTGGTATAGAACTTGAATGCTCAAATATAGAAAAATAACAGTAGTGCAAGCATACAATAGCATATATAGAACGTGTAACAAATACTCTAGAAATATAGAGAGAGAATGCTAAGCCATTTTATTATACTAAGAAATATAATAAAGTACAATAGGTGATCAGAGTAATGGCACCTAGACTTGCTCAAGGCAAGTGAAGAAATACTCTCAGAATGACCAAGAAATGGCTGCTCTCTGAACTGTGTCCCAGCTGCTAGAAACTGTCGTGTAGCTGCTACTGCTGAAACAAGATGAGGATTTGGGGCTGCTCCCCTCCTCAGAATGCGCTGAAACTCTAGAATCTGCTTCTACTCACCAAACCCAGAAAAACCCAGAAGGCATTTCTGAAATGGCCGACCCCCGAAAATCACCCCCTTGAGGATCTACGCTATCCCCCAAGGCTCTGCGCTGAGACTGAATAGAAACCACCAAAATACTGCCCCAAACTCTACCAAAATCCTCCAAATAGCAAGGGCTAGCCCCTTGCTCAATCTCACAGCTCGAAACCCCCAAAAAGAACCCAATCTGGAGCTCCTCTGAAATGGACTGCGCCCTCCCTCTCAAGACTGCGCAGTCTCTAAATGCACTGCTCTGCCACAAAACCCAAACACCAATCCTCCTACAAAATAATGATGGGACTACCTCACCCGAGCAAGCACTCGAAGTCCCTCGGGGCTGAGGGTGAGATCTCCGAACAGAGACACTCGTGCACTAAACAGTGTTGCAAAAAAGCTAAACAGCCAGCGTGCTCAAGAAGTCGAAGTGACCAGCTCAATATCATCAACAACGAATGATCCAAATGAGGAGGCTCTCCTCTCTATATAGTGTTAGCCTCTCACAAACCCTAAGGCTCACCTCCTCCAACGTTGCCTCCTTTTGCCACGTGCTCCATCTTGGCCTGCGCAGTCCCTCTGTGTGGTCTACGTGGGCCCCCTCTCTACGTGGTCTCTTGGCTCCCTTGGCTCACTTAAGTTACAACGTGTGTCTACTAGGGGATGCACTTTTTTATTTTTGAGTGAGTTATGTCCCCCCTCAACTCACTTTTATTTATACTTTTACTATAGAAGGCAAAATTAATCAAAATTAATATTTCCAATTAGTTATCGCTAATTGGGAATATTACAGTCTCCCCCGGCAAAATGTTGCTTGACCCTAAGCAACTGTAGTGATGGATGCTGCAAGATCTTCTCACTCTCCCAATTGGCATCCTCATCCGGCAAATTCTTCCACCTCACTAAGAATTCCCGCACTGTCCTGCTCCGCAGTTGTCTCTCCCTGGTATCAATAATAGCCTCTGGCTGCAACACCAAATGCCCCTCATCATCCGTAGGCGGTAGCTCATCTGTCACTGTCACCTGCTGCCCCAATGCCTTCTTCAGGCATGATACATGAAAAATGTTATGAATCTTGCTGCCTTGGGGCAGCTCCAACTCATAAGCAACCTGTCCAACCCTGTGTATCACCCTGTATGGCCCATAAAAACGGGGCTTGAGCTTCTCAGCTCCCTTCTGCTTCAGTGACGACTGTCGGTATGGCTGCAAACGTAGGTAGACCAAGTCTCCTACCTCAAACTATCTCTCCACCCGACCCTTGTCGGCATACAGCTTCTGCTGGTTCTGCGCTGTAGCCATATTATCCTTGAGAGCTCAGAGGATGTCCCGACTCTCTTGGATCCAATCTTTGGCTCTTGGAGCCTTGCTAGCACCAAACATCACATCAACAAAAGATAAAGAATGGTATCCATACAAAGCATAGAACGGAGACATACCGATGGACATGTGATGTGTGTTGTTGTAGCAACACTCTCCCAGATGCAGCCACTTCAGCCATGCCCTCTGCTGCCCACTAACATAGTTACGCAAGTAGTCCTCTAGCCACTTGTTAAATATCTCTGTCTGCCCATCTGTTTGTGGGTGGTAGCTGGTGCTTGGTGCCAACTTTGTCCCCACCAGCTGGTAACGCTCCTGCCAAAATCCGCCCATAAAGCGGCTGTCCCTGTCACTGATGATGGTCTTGGGAAGACCATGTAACCTGAAAATCTCTTTGAAGAACAGCTCTGCCACGTGTGCTGCTGAATAGTGTGCGGATATGGCGAAAAAATGAGCATACATCGTCAGCGGATCAACGACGACGTATATACAGTCCTTGCCCTGCACCATGGGCAATCCTGTGATGAAGTCCATCGAAATGCTCTCCCATTTCCCCTCCGGAATGGGAAGAGGCTGCAATAAACCTGCGGGATGGCTCATCTCTCCCTTGTTCCTCTGGCAAACCTTGCACTCCCTGATATGCTGGAGCACGTCCTCCTTGAGGCCCTTCCAAGAGAACCTCTCTCTGATGGTCCGGTAGGTTTTGGTAAACCCCTGATGGCCGGACAATGGTGAGTCATGTGACGCTTGAAGTATCTTCTTCTTGAGCTGTGAGTCCTTAGTCAAGAAGATCTTGTCTCTGTAGTAGATGATCTCATCGATCACCCTGTACCTGTCATCTGTCACTTGACCATCTAGAACCTCACAGGCAAATCTATTCTTTGAGTACTCCACCAAGAGTCGAGCCCTCCAATCTTTATCATCAGAGACAACGTGGCTGGTCTACGTGAAAGTGCATCGGCTACCACATTGTTCTTCCCCTTGACATACTCAATGTCAAAGTCATAAGCTTTGATCTTGCGGTCCATACCAACGCCTGTTGTGTAGTTGTTTACTGCTCCATGAACACAAATTTTGTTGTGATCGGTCCACTCACCACAGACTTGCCCACCAAGTACTGCTGGAATTTGGCCAATGCATGCATAATGGCCAGCATCTCCTTGTCGTATATAGGATACAATCGCTCATGAGGAAGGAGTTTCCGGCTCTCATAGGCTATAGGGTGGCCTCCCTGCATCAAAACTACACCGATCCCCTCTTCCGATGCATTACACTCTAAAACAAAAGGCTGCATAAAATTTGGTAATGCAAGCACTGGGCAGCTGCTCATAACCTCCTTGAGCATATCAAAGGCCTGCTGCGCTGTATCTGACCAACTGAATGCCCCCTTCTTCGTCAAATCTGTAAGGGGTGCAGCAAGCTGAGAGAAACTCTTGACAAACTTCCTATAATAAGTGCAGATACCGATAAATCCCCGAAGTTCCGTCACGTTCCTCGGCTCTAACCAATCTCTGATGGCCCTGATCTTCTCCTCTTGGACCCTCACTCCGTCCACTCCAATGATGTGACCCAAATACAACATCTCCGTCATCCCAAACTCACACTTGGAGAGCTTAGCATAGAACTGTTGCTCCTCCAAGATATGTAGCACTGCCTCTATATGCTGGAGATGCTCCTCCCAAGTCCTACTATATATCAGTATATCATCAAAAAAGACCAATACAAACTTCCTCAGATGACTGCGGAAGATATGGTTCTTGCAAGACTGGAAAGTAGCTAGGGCGTTGGTTAGCCCAAATGGCATAACCAAGAACTCAAAGTGGCCATAATGACACCTGAAAGCGGTCTTGGGAACGTCCTGCTCCCTCACGCGAATCTGATGGTACCCGAATCTCAAATCAATCTTTGAGAAGAATTGTGCTCCCCTCAACTCATCCATAAGCTCATCAAGCCTCGGTATCGGGTACCTGTTCTTCAGGGTATTTTTGTTCAGGGCCCTGTAATCAATGCACATCCTCAATGTGTCATCCTTCTTCTTCACCAACACCACAGAAGAAGCAAAAGGACTGGTGCTCGGTCGAATGTGTCCAAGAGCCAGCAACTCCTAGATGGCCCGCTCAATCTCGTCCCGATAGGCTTTGGGGTGCCTATACGGTGTGGTAATAACGGCCTGGATACCCTGCTCTAACTCAATCGTGTGCTCAAACCCCCGATCTGGTGGCTGTCCCGGTGGTATATCTCCAAACACCGTGTCATATCTGTCAAGGATGGCCTGTATATCCGGATGAACTGTCTGCCTGGTAGTCCCTGCCTCTGATGCCCGCAACTCAACCGCCCACTCTATGTCTCCCTTCCGGAAGTCTACCTCCATCTGGTGAGCTGAAACAGTTTGGGGTGGGTAAGTGTGCATCCCACGTATCTTCTCATGCTTCCTGGTCTTCTTATCATCCCACTCCATCTCCAAGGCCTCCCAATCTGTGGTGACCTTCCCCAAGGTAATCAACCACTGAACACCCAGTACCACATTGGTATCTGGTATGTTGACCACGAAAAAGTGATCAGTCACTGTGTAGGTACCCATCATCACATCCAACTCCGGAACATATCTGGCACACTGCATCGTCTAATCCCCTGGGACCAACACTGAGAATCTATCGAAGCTCTTTGTCGGTATGCCTCTCCGCTCAACCATCTGTGCATCGATGAAGTTGTGGGTTTCCCCACTGTCTACCAAAACTGAAACTCACTGCCCCCATACTATCCCTCGGACACGCCGTGTCAAATACTTGGGTACTCCTCGCAATGCTGCAAGGGTCCCCCCCTATGGGTGCAAAAGTTGCACCTCCTGCTCTTGGAGGTGGAGGTGGCAAATGATCCTGCACTATCTGACTGTCTCCTGTCTCCCCATCCTCATACTCATCCTCTTCCCCGCTACTCTCGGAGAAGACCTCAATAAAATGTGCTTTGCCAGCAACACATCTGTGTCCTGGTGCCCACGGCTCTTGACAGGTAAAGCACAACCTCTTCTTCTTCAGCTCCCTCCTGGCATCATCATCTAACTGTCCCCTACTCTGATTCCCCTTTGGAGGCGGAATCCTCACGTCCTTCCCCTTTGGCTGGAAAGCTTGTCTCTGGGGGTAAGGTGTCCTGGTCCTGGGTAAGGCATCTTGCAAATCCCGGGTCCTGCCAATGGCGTCCTGGAGTGTGGCTGGTCTAGTGGATCTGACTAGACCCCGAAGTGGCTCTGCTAACCCCTCAACAAACATGTAGATCATCCATGCTGCGGATAGATCTGGCACCATCACTGAAACCCTCAAGAAACCTGCAATATGTCTCCGGGCTCTCGGTCTGTTTGAGCCTCGTCAGCTCAACAAAATGCTCCTCCGGATCCCTCTGGTCATATCTCTCTATCAGCCTCCGGGTGAACTCGGCATATGTGGTCACTATCGAATGCCCGAGTGTCACCATCCCATGGAACCACCAGTCTTGGGCCTCACCATCCAAATGCAATGTAGCCACCTTGATGGCCTCCGACTCTGCCATCTGGTTAAGCTAGAAATATATGTCCAGCTTCTCTACCCAAGACTTTGCCGAACTGTTTGATGAGCCATCAAACGTTGGCAAATGGAATCGGCTCGCTATACGCTGGGTGTCCCCATCGTGATAATGTCGGTGCCCTCTGTGATGATCGCGGGATCTGCTATCCCGCTGGAGCTGAACAAAATCTTTGAATGAAAGGGCATCCCTGAACTCCTGCCCATATGCCTGGTACTCCGCAAAATAGTCACCCATGTACCAGGCTCTGGCTCATGCTATGCTCCTGCCCCTGTGTCTGCCCCCAGAAAAGTGAGCATAGTGGAACGTGTGGGTGCATGTGATGCCTGGTGCTGGGTAGCATCACACTGAGTGGCAATACGCTCCGGCAAATGGTGGGATGTACCCGATCCCTCACCGATCTGGAAACCCCTTGGGGTTTCACGCTGTCTAGCCTCCACAGCAGTGAATCTCTGCCCCATCACCTCGATTTGCCTTGCTAGATCCTGTACTAATCTGAGGAGCGCTTCCCCAAACTGTTTTGCATCACTGTCATCTGCCATCGGCTCTCCCTGCTCTGTGTCTACCACAAGCCCCTCCTGCTCTGCGTCTATCACAGGCTCCTCCTGTTCTGCGTCCACCACCCGAATGCAATCCCCCTCTCCGTAGGTGTTCTCCAACCTATGCTCAATATCTCTGTACTTCCTGCCTCTGTAACAAATGTAGGGCTTCTTCCCCGGTGTCATAGACAACTAGCTCCACAGGCTGAGCCAGAACTATGCTCTGATACCACTGTAATATCCCGTTTCAGGGATATCTTTAAAACACAAGCAAACTCCAACCAGAGATGGACTGGGAGGGCGTTTACCAGATATTTCACCTCTGAGAAGAGGGTGAGATCTGGAGGCTACCTGGCCCTTTCCAGACTCAGTCTAAGAGTATGGGGAAAACACACCAAGTGGTATAGAACTGGAATGCTCAAAGATAGAAAAAATAACAGTAGTGCAAGCATACAATAACATATATAGAACGTGTAACAAATACTCCAGAAATATAGAGAGAGAATGCTAAGCCTTTTTATTATACTGAGAAATATAATGAAGTACAATAGGTGATCAGAGTGATGGCACCTAGACTTGCTCAAGGCAAGTGAAGAAATACTCTCAGAATGACCAAGAAATGGCTGCTCTCTGAACTGCGTCTCAGCTGCTGGAAAACTGCCGTGTAGCTGCTACTGGTGAAACAAGATGAGAATTTGGGGCTACTCCCCTCCTCAGAATGAGCTGAAACTCTGGAATTTGCCTCTGCTCACCAAACGCAGAAAAACCCAGAAGGCATTTCTGAAATGGACGACCCCCGAAAATCACCCCCTTGAGGATGTACGCTATCCCCCAAGGCTTTGCGCTGAGGCTGAATAGAAACCACTAAAATACTGCCCCAAACTCTGCCAAAATCCTCCAAATAACAAGGGCTGGCCCCTTGCTCAATCTCACATCTCAAAACCTCCAAAAAGAACCCAATTCGGAGCTCCTCTGAAATGGACTGCATCCTCCCTCTCAAGACTGCGCAGTCTCTGAATGCACTGCTCCGCCACAAAACCCAAACACCAATCCTCCTGCAAAATAATGATGGAACTACCTCACCCGAGCAGGCACTCGAAGTCCCCCGGGGCTGAGGGTGACATCTCCGAACAGAGACACTCGGTGCACTAAACAGTGCTGCAGACAAGCTAAACAGCGAACATGCTCAAGAAGTCGAAGTGACCAGCTCAATATCATCAACAACGAATGATCAAAATGAGGAGGCTCTCCTCTCTATATAGTGTTAGCCTCTCACAAACCCTAAGGCTCACCTCCTCCAATGTTGCCTCCCTTTGCCACGTGCTCCATCTTGGCCTGCGCAGTCACTCCATGTGGTCTACGTGGGCCCCCTCTCTATGTGGTCTCTTGGCCCCCTTGGCTCACTTAAGTTACAACGTGTGTCTACTAGGGGATGCACTTTTTATTTTTGAGTGAGTTATGTCCCCCCCTCAACTCACTTTTATTTATATTTTAACTATAGAAGGCAAAGTTGATCAAATTAATATTTCCAATTGGCTATAGCTAATGGGAATCTCAAATTAAACTCTACAATTACTTGCGGCTAAGATAACTTTTGACTTGATCCACCTTTTATAGAACATTCACACCCATATTCTATTAATTCACTTTAATTATTTTATTTTCATAAGTTTAGAATTAGGGTCCCTTTAAAATAATTAATTTTTTCAATAAAATACAATCCGGGTGGAATTTCCCAAAACGATTTATGGGTTATTTGGAATACATGTCTAAGCCTCTCTGCAAATTTTGAGACTTAGAGTACATTCGATGCTACCAGAAATCAACATCTTCCTCAAGGCCTTAAAGGTTTCATAGACAAGGAGATGCTTCGTTTCCAAAATATTACTGATAACTTTGAAGCGGAGTATGATCTTGTTGCAAATGATGGTTCTATGTTCACTTTCTGAAGCAACTAAAATTCTCCTAGGTATAAATTAATGCGCATAAACTTTACACAACTAGAAGCTTGGAGTGATGTTGTTCGAGAATCTGAGAAGGATGTGCTTAAATTAGCTTGTTGTGTCAATGACAATGAACCTCTATTAAGCTATTTAAGTGATGCCAAATATACGGGACTTGCAATCTGGACACTTCATAATTTTCCAATAGTTATTGGGTCACTTGAAGAGATATCAAGAAGGCGTAAAGATAAGGAGATATTTATTAATTTTACAAGCTTTCTTACCCCTGACATTATCTATCAATGCAACTTAGATGTGCAAAAACCATAGTTTGTAGTATTTAAGAAAGACTTTTGTTCTACAATTGATTGGACAGAGTTTGAGGCAAAACAAGTTTTCATAACTAGCAAGGATGGAACTCAAATCCCAATGTCCATTGAATCCAAGAAAGCATTGTTATTGATGGTTATCATCCAATACTATTATATGGTTAATTTTAAAAGCTTTCTTACCTCTGGCATTATCTATCAATGCAACTTAGATGTGGAAAAATCAGAGTTTGTAGTATTTAAGAGACTTTTGTTTCAGAATTGAATGGACAATGTTTGAGACTAAACAGGTTTTCATAACCCGTAAGGATGGAACTTAGATCCTAATGTTCATTGAATCCAAGAAAGGCATTGTTCTTGATGGTTCTCATCCAACACTATTATATGGTTACATGGGCTTTAACTTTAGCATCACCCCATACTTATTGAAAATATTCATGGTGGTCGCGAATACGGGGAAGAATGGCAAAAAGCAGGATTTATGGCAAGAAAACAAAATTGTTTTGATAACTAGATATCTGTTGTCGAATTCCTTGTTTCATATGGGTATACACAGCCTAAATTATAATGTATTAATGGTAATAGTAATGGTAGATTTCTGGTTGCATCTTGTATAAATCAGCGCATGTTGGTGTTATGGACATGTTGTGTTTTCATAAATTTATTATTGGACATGCATGGACTTATGATTAGGGCTTTTCAGACAGGGAAGATGAATTTCACTGGCTGATTAAATACTCACCATTGCATAATGTAGAGAGACCAAAGGAAATACTCGAACAAAATTTACAATATCCAACTACAATGTTATTGATAGCAGATCATGATGGTTGTGTTGTGTCACTCCATTCTTTTAAACTCCTAGCAACAATGAAATACGTTCTATATAAAATCATGAAGAATAGCCCACAGAAAAACCCAATTATTTGCCAAATTGATACAAAATTTGGTCATGGTGCAGGAAGGCCAACCCTAAAGTTGATTGAAAAGGCAACACAAACACGATATAGAAAAGAATTTAAGAGCAACTTCAAAATATTTTATGGGCAAGAAAACATGGAAATATTAGATGACCAATTATAATCAAAGAGAAGGAAACAAGTATCTTTCCATGATTCTGCAAATTTCAATGAAGGGGATTCAAGGCCATATAACATGACTGGAGATGCCAGAAACAATGCCTCTACTGATGGTAAAATCAAGGCAAATAATACATCAATGGAAAAACTTAATATAGAACAGAGTGATATGAGTCTGGAATATGTTACATGATCTTCCATACATCTTTCTATGGATAGGTGTCCAAAATAAGGTGAACTAAATCATTTCCTAACATCTACTGGGCAAGATTTGGCTGTCACCAAGGTAATGGTCCCACAAAGTAATCATGATAAGGCTTTGGCATCCTCACATCTTTTGGGCCTCCATAACCAAACATGTTCTGGTTCTACTAGTATGATGTCTAAAAAGGAGAATGCAAAGCAAAATGTTGAAGAGAACAAGTTAGTTGATGCAATTCAAGAAACGAAGTACTAGGTTTCTGAAGGGGATAGTCAAAAGCTAGATGCACAAACCAATGGTGTTTTTAAAGATGTTGAATGTGCTCCTTTAGGCACTAATTTTGTATTTCATTTGTCAAGACCACTGGATGTTGAAGAAAGCACAAAAAATCTTCCAATAATGAAGGTGGAGCCATCGGTGATACGAAGACAACATGGGGTGTTCTTGCTGAAGGATTCACAAAATTCTTACTTCAGAGTAAGGGGTGTCCTGATATCTTATCCTTGCAGTGTTCACTTTTTTCCAAATTGATATGCTTATACTTCAAGGGGGTGACTAAGGAGATACATAGGTTGAGAAAGTGCATTTATGTATTCTTTGATCAATATCTTGCTCTATCAGTTGAGCAAAATAAATTCATTTCAAAGACCTTAATTCCAGTCATGCATTCAGTCTGGAAAAGAGTCTATGGGAATGTACGAGGAATTTCTAATGTTATGGTCTTATCTCTAAGAAACAAGGTCACCCTCAGAAAAATGTTAGGACAGTGAGTGTTGAAGAAGGTTCTTCAACATAGCCACCCAATGGCTTGGATCAAATATTTACTCATATGGATCTTTTCTAGCCTTATGAGATTTTATTTATTAAAATTTACTGAAGCTACAAGTGGACTAAATATTTATCTACAGAGGCACTCAAATACAAGGTTTCAAAGGATAAAGTAGTTAAGAATGCAAAAGGACTTTGGTAGAGACAGACACATGATAGAGAAATTCCAGATTTGAAAGAAGTTTAAACCATCAAAGGAAAAATTGACATTCGAGAATGATAAAACATATCTTGAGCTCCAACTTCATTCCAATTTTTGTGGCAAAAATCAGCAAACAAAGGAGTTGCAATAGTAAAGTATCAATTTGAAGATTTTTGGGCATTAAATCAACAACAATAGCTACATATCTAAAGATGAGCAAGTTATTGAGGTTATTTCTCAATGGTGTTAAATTTTGGACCGAGTAGCTGGATAGAAAGGTGGCAGTAAATACAAATCATGAACATATTTTCAGGGATCGACATCAACAGTTCATATTTTTAGGATGAGGAACAATAGTCGAAGAAGCATGATCCATATTTCAAGGCACAAAATAACTATTAGTCAAAGAATAGGTGGAAAATAAAGATAAAAGCTCTAGTTTTGAAGAAATTGCATTAACTATTTCAAGCAAAGAACTAATCAAACACTCCAATATTCAAGATACCTTGCAACCTGTTCCAAATTTATTTTGTTTTTACAGATTTTAATTAATTTTTATTCCTAAAGTTTACTTTTTTGTTCCTAGAAATTAGAGGCAATCACCAATTTGTAAATTCTATATATTCTTTTATTTGTGATAAATAAGGCTTGGCTTTTGATGCCAAAACCCTGCCATTTTTGTAAATATTTCTATTGTAGAATTTTCAATTAAAGTTTTCTGGCTCTAGTTCATGACAAAATTTGTTTCTTGTATGTCTTTTCCAATGATTTCATAATTTGTTTCTTCATGTTTGAGGTAATATAGAAGTACTAGGTAAGGCTAGATCGAGTTTTTATCTCCCTGATAGCTAGTGAAAAGTTATTATCATTACTGAGAATAGCTAATTGAACAATTTGTTTGGCTTAGTACCTCTGCATTAGTAAATTGTTGCCTTTTTTCATAACTTAAATATATTGTTGTTAGTTGTATAAATTCTTCTACGCGCTTATGCTCTTTATTAGATGATTATATATTCAGGGGGGATATTTAATCATTCAATTTCTCCTCCATTCCTCCATCAAATCCTTTCAAGCTATGTTATTCTGCCATAGTTGAACATTGGCCCTTTGATAAGGCCTCTGCAAGAGAGGGATTTGTTCGTGAGAAGGGATTCTAACTCATCAACAACCATTTATACAACAAATCCTAGATCTGGTTGTTGTGCTTTATAGGTTGTTGTTCAGTGACAATGAACAACATTAAAAAGCCTCGTAAGACTTTAAGGAGCCCCCTCTGGTTCGAGGGCCAGCTTGAACCTAAAGATTGGCCGAGTTAGTTTCTCAGCGGAGTTTCATGGCCAAGAACTGCCTACGAGAAGTGATACAACATTTGGAGTCGTTGTTGGGGAGCAAAGTAACGAATATATTTTTCCTCTGAGAACGATCAAGACTAGATCTATTCTTTGTTGGTGAACAAAGACTAGACATTTGATATTGGTTGCACTTCTTCCACCTGGCGACTCCACTTTGTCTATATGATGATTACACTAGTTCAAAATGTCAGTTACATTGAGCTATATATTTTTCTTCCTCTCTGTTGTAATCATAAATCTCATATGTCTACAGAGGATGCAAGTTTCCAAGTTCCCCTGTAAGTATCAAACTTCTATACTCTTGTGGTTTGTAAGTATCACATGGTTTCCCTAGAAGCATGACTACACTTGACAGTGTACACTTTCAACTCAAATAAGTAGTGGTGTGTGAATATATATGTTTGTTTTCAGAGCATTTGGTGTGCAGTTTGTGGATTATTTCTGCATCAACGGTTGTTTAAGCTTAGTTTTCAGATTCAATGCATATTTCAGTTTGTAACAACAGCGACTTTCAGAATTCATTGTGCAGTGTGTGGCTTCATTTGGTTAAATGAAAGAGGTTGCAGGAGTTGGAAAGGAGAAAATTTATTGTTGTTGATTGATTGACTCCATAGCCCAATGGATTTGGCATTGATGTGCTTATTTCCATTTGCAGTAGCGAGTTGTTTTTTCTATGGCTTGATGATGAACATACATTATTTCAGACTCAATTAACCCAACAATAAGGCACATAACTCCTAGTTCTCTGCATCCCACAGGGGGAAGCAGTGCCCAGTTGGAGCTTATGTTTGCAAAAAATTTCAAAGTTTGCCAATCTTTCTTGGCTTAATTCTCGGGCATATGCAAATTAAAATGGAAAAATAGTTGCCGGGTTAGTTTTGAATAAGTGTAATATTTTAAATACTTAATTTTATAAAACTGTGCAATTATATATATTTTTTAAAATTAAAATTATTAAAAGGAATATTTAAACTTTTTATAAAATTTATGTGGGCTCGTACCCAATCTTCACGTTTACCAATGATCATGCCCATCAAGCATCAAAGTCAATTACACCTTGCAACCAAATCAAAGTCAAACTCTTACTCAATTTCCAACCATCATCCCTGTTGAGATTCCTAGCATGCCTCTCAATCTCAATAGCCTCTCTAAGCTTCATATGGTGGAAGTTATCAACCTTAGCAATGACTTTGGAGTCCTCAATGCAGACTTGGTGACAAGATTTTTCCTCATGTTCAACAAGAGGTGATATGTGGGAATGATTGTGCCTAATGTCTGCAGCATGCTCCTCGATTCTCTGTTTAATGAACTGACCTATTTCTCCAATAGAGGGAATACCACAGGAACAAGGAACCATGTAAACACCTTTCATGTCATTAGGGTCGACTGGGTCCTTGACAGATCCAAGAGAATTTCTAATAGTAAAAAGAGTTTTGAATAAAGAGGAGACATTATTCCTTCTAAAGACATGGGCAATTTTGTCTGTTGTCCCTTGGATAAATGGGAGATGAACCTTGTGTTGACCACTGGAGTGGCACCTGATGATAATATGAAGACTCCATGCCCAAGGATGAACCAGAAGACACTTGTGCCAGTAGATATCATCAGATATCATCATGTTCAACAGAGTTTTTAAACTCTACTTCTTCTTCTCATCATTTTCTTCTTCAGTCTTCAGATTCCGCAGCCCTTCGGGGATATTGTATAAATGTCACTAGCATGATGAATAAAGCCATGTAACAGGCCTAGGATGTTGGGACTCGATCAACAAGCGAGTACACCTTGGAGTGTTTTTTTTACTTGGTTAATTATTCCTTCTTTTTAGCGGCGAATAATTTTCCAGGTTTTTTCACTCATTGCATTACCCCAAAGCCGGGGTGACGGCTTGAAGGTTGAGCCCCTAACGCATCTTAGTGTCTAGAGTCGATGTATATTACCATGCTAGGTCATCTCTGAAATTTCACGGAATTTGACTAAGTCTAAGTAGGATTTTTTAATAATTAAAAATTTCCCGCAAAATGGGATTTTTTAATTAATTTCTATGTAATGATGTAAATAAGTGGCCTTAGGAAATGTCTGGGGCGTGTGACTACTTGAAAATCATCCTCAGAGACCCAGCATTATCCTAGGACCCACTTTGGGGGTCAAAAAATGACTTATGATCCCTCAAAAGCCGATTTTCCTAATGTCAGTGGCAAAAAATGAGAAAAAATGAGAAAAATGAAAATTGGAAAAATTTTAGAAAAATTTCTAAAGTCAAAATAAGTCAAATTTTGATGTGGAATTTATGTGGAGAAGCAAAGGTGATGTGGCAGCCATGGGGCCCACCACATAAGATACAAGTCAAAGCCAAATGTGCCAAGTCAAAGTTCCACGTTGAGTTCATAAGGCAACGTATGGTAAAGGTTCAGCTTTGATTTAAATATGAAGAGTTTAAAGCATAAAATTAGAAGTGGGAATTAAGGTGAAATACATTAAATAATTTTTTCAACTTTAAGGGGGGACAAGAAAGGTGACATGGCAAACCTTGTCATACGTATATCCCTTTGATTCAAAAGTGCAACGTACAGCAGATTTTTGGCATGTATTGCTTACCACTTTGGTGTCAAATTAAAAGGGGGACAAGACTGCCACATGGGACAGACTTTGTCTCCCACTTGTCCCCACATGATGGCACTCAGAAATAACTTCATATGCAGCCTAATTGGGCAGCTATTTCACCACGAATTTTGCTAAAATTTGCTAAGAGTTGAGTGGAGGACAGACTGCCACATGGGATATACTTGTCCCACACTTTGCTACACCTATCTTCAGTGTTTACGCAGCAAATTATGAGCTCAGTTTACTGCAGATTTGGGGGACAGTTCTACAGTAGTCAACACACAGTAAGATCAGCCTACACGCAGTCTGCTACAGCTAATACGCAGCACATTTTGGCATATTGTGGGCACGAATTTTATGGATTAGATGTCAGTTCTGACTGGAGTTTGTCTCCCACTTAACTCATACATTGCTGCTCAGCCAATTAAATCATATGTAGTCCTAGTCCACAGCATACATTTAACACAGTGGGACAGCCATCAAGCCTATACGTAGCAGCAGTCAGTTAGCACATTCTCGTTGGCATTTAACTAAGGTAACAAGTAGAGTTTAAAGGGAGTCTGTCTCCCACTTACTACATTTGAATACACATATGGCATCAACAATTCAATACACATCAGTCAACAAGGAAGTACGATGCTAGTTAAAGATATTCACAGGCCAGCAGAGGTAATTTGTTACTTCAGTTTGAAGATTTGTGACTGCCACTTGGAGACTAAGCTTATGACTGGGACTGAAAATTATGTCTCACTTGTGTGATAGATTGATCATTGGGATTGGCTCTCAATTTCCTATTTAAATGAGCCTTGGACTCTCATTGTAAGGGTGGTTTTTTGAAGCTTGTGCTTATTGTTACTATGCCGAAATTGTTATTGAGCTGAATAAAAGAAAGTCTTTGGGGTTACTAGCTTCTCTTGTGGTGCATTCTTTGGTTGATGAGGTATACTTGTTTCATTTGATGTTGTTATTTATTGCAATCTAGTTGGTTTTTTCTTTGCATTTGCCTGAAGGCACTATTGTCTAGGGAAGGGAGATTTGTAGCTATCTCAGATCTCCTTTGGACTTGGTATGTTTTGTGCTCTTGTTGTAGCTTGTTATTTTCGATGAAATGACAAGCTCAACGTGGCCTCTATATGCCAAGTTTCTTTTGCGCTAACAATTGGTTTGCAGAAATTTGTGTGTTCAAAGGACAGGTTGCCAAGTCTATTGGAGTGTGAAGACTTCTTCGGTTGGAATAAGTCAGCTCCAAGGATATCAAAGGTCTCACAAGTTGTTCAGGCCAACAATCTCATAAGACATCAAGAGATTTATCTAAAAGGGGGTTTCATGAGCCTTTTGCTTCTATTCCATCTCTAAAAAAAAAATCATATATTTCTTCTCTCATTTGTGCACATATCTATTTTATCTAGCATTTGAGGCTAAGTTGTTGGATCTAAATCCTAATTCTCACTCACTAAATCAACTCTTTCAAGCTGATATTAGTGAGGGAAGTTGTAATATAAAGTGTATTTTATACTTTGCATTGAGTTTCTAACTTTTTCCTTCGCATGCATGTGATTTCCTCTCACATATTTCAGCAATATTTCTTTTGCATGCTAACTCTTTTGCTTGTTTGCCTGTAGGTGTTCTTGGAAGCAATCTAAGTTTGAAGAAAGGGAGCTAAAGCATAGGCTAAGGAACACTCTTTCGTTTGGAACCTCAAATCCAAGTTCCGCCTTATCACTTCACCTCTACTTTTAAAGCCTCATTCTTTTGAGGAATTGTAACCGCCATTCACCTCAAGGCTTTAAGCCTTTACTTTGTAAACATCTCACAAGTAAATTTTTTTTTTTAAATCTTACACTTGTAACTTTGGGAAAGAGCAAATTTAAAACGCATATTGTAAGCTCTTCCCAATCCCCTCATTTCTATAAGAGGGCCTCACTTTCATTAATAAAGAGCTGACTTTTCTTGAGGGAGCTTGGGAAGTTTTTTCCCATGGTATCTCACCTACTCATTTAGAGGGAGGAAATCTTTTTGAGTGGTTAACTTTCTTTCTTTTTTTTATTTTCTCAACTAAATCACTTGCATTCATCATTTCATTTGCTAATCTAATTTAGTTGCATGTGAGTAACTCATATTTTCATTTCATTAATTGCTTAGATCACATAGTCCTTTAAATTTCCTAGTTTGCAATCTCATTTGCCATCACTTACTTATGTTTTGTGATCTATTTCTCATTTGGATAAGTTTCACAATATACTACAAGTAAAAAAGCATAACACTTTCAATTTATGGCAACTTGAGTTATTGTTCTAACTATGAAACATATTTAATTGAATCATCTCCATCTTTTACATAGCACTTACAAACTCACTTTCATATCATTTAGGCATTTCACTTTTCATACTAGACTTGCATCTCTAAAATTTACCTCCAACTTAAGTTGGTTGAATAGACGTTTTAGGGACCCTCTACCTCTATGGACTCCTCACTGTGAGATCCAAATATTTGGGCGAGGGTGAGGTCTAAGGATTAGAGTTCAATTGTAACTTTGCTTTAGAACTAATTAATAAAATAAACCAAGAGCACTATCTCATCACATTTACTTGCAAAGTTCCCAAATTTTTGCTATCTTGATGGTTTAAAGATTCACATGCAAATATTATCTCAAGAAGCACTTTGGATGCAAGCATTTTAATTCTTTAAATTTTGCAACAAGCTTAATTCTATGGTACTTGGAAATTTGCTTCTACATACTACTTCATTGCATGTTGTCATTTTAATGATCATTATGCTTATGGATGATTGATATATCTCGTTTCATTGGCAAATACCCTTATTTGGTGTTGCAAATTTAATTTCATATTGTGATCTTGGTCTAACACTTCCTTTGTGGGATTATTGTCATTATATCTTGAATTTCATTTTTGAGCAAGTATTTGTTATCTACTTTAAAGCACTGGTCTATATTTTGAACACGTCATTGAATATTGCTCATATACTTATATGCTTATTTACATATTGGAAATCGAGTCATCTTTGATAAGTAATTCCTTCTAATCAATTCTCCTAGAAATCTCACATCTTTAACTTAGTTTTCCTTTAGGGACCACCCCCTTAGCTAACCTAGGAGATAGCTTAAACGGAGAGAGTTGGGAATAGGTGACAGCCCCTTCTCTGAGTTCCTTGCCACCAACCACACCTGTGGGGTTGAAGGCTTTTCCCACTAACTAGTAGGTAGGTGTAGGCGGCAGCGATAACACCTTGGAGATAGGATCCACTCAAGTAGATTTTCCTCTTAACCCTTTATAGGGTTTTGGAAAGGCCTTGAGGCCCTGAGATCTACTGTACCCAGTATTTTTAAAGACCTCGAGGAGATGGGATTTCTCTGACTCCAAGTGGTTGTCGTCAGAGATTTTCAGAGCACGGGTAGCAAGAGTGCAAAGAACCCAAAATTTATGGATAGGAAAATGATGAGAACCAGCATGAAGATACTGTTTCGTGTGAGTTTTCTTGCGAAAAACTTGCTGAGAATTGGAACCATCATCCATTCTAGAGAGAAGAATGTCCAAGAAGGGCAGGCAACCATCCACCTCTACTTCCATCGTGAACTTGATGGTATCTGGCTGGGAATTGAGGTGGCCAAGAAACAGATCTAACTTCTTGCAACCATGGGGCCATATGACACAAGTATCATCCATAAACCTCTTCCACTTTTTAGGGAAAAATTAAGCGGGGGCTAAGGCCCTAGTTTCAAAATCTTCCATAAATAAGTTAGCAACTATAGGGGAAAGAGGGGAACCCATATCAACAGTGCATGCTTTTGTTGAGATTTTGTGTATTTGGGGTAGCATTAGTTGTGCTCTAGCTCCCAAATTTGTGGAGGGACTAGAGTACACTTGATCTACAAGACCCAGAAATTGATTTGGGAAATTTCATTTGGTTTAGGAGATATTAAATTAATTAATTATTTTAATGTATTTCTTAAGTTAAAACTTAGGGAACTTAAATAATTAAAGTGAATTTAATTAAACATGTGATGAAATTGTCTTAAGTCACACAGATCAAGCTTTCTTTTAATCTTAGCCATTGATTCAAGATCTGATCATGGCCATTGGTTTCCCAACGAGAAAAGTATAAAGGAAAGGCTAGGGGTCATTTGTAAAGACACATAGAGGCAAAGCACTGAAGCTAAGCTGAGATTCTAGGGCGGGTTTGCTAAGAATAGTGGGAAGTGTTTCAGCCGCAGAAAGGGGAATTTAGGCCAAGGGAATGATCTAATCCCAGGGTCTAGAATCAACAAGAGGCAGAGATCAGTTCAGAGAGGCAGCGCAGAGAAGCAGGAGGGCAGAAGCAAGAGGGCAACAATTTCTGCTATGCAGGTGTTGTGCAGTCCCTCAAGGACAGTGTAATTGCTATAGGAAACCCTCAAGGGTTACGCAGAGACCCTAAGGGGCAGCGTAAGGCCTGCGTCACCTAGTCTGGGGTAACGCAAACCTTTCCGAAGCAGCGGTGAGGTTCAGAAGGGCTTCAGTGGCAGCACTAGGGTTTCTAGGCCCTAACTTTGGCTGAGTTCTGTAAATCTCGTTTGCGGGTGTGGATCAGTCATTATTTTGGCACTAGATCAGCCATTGAACTGTAGATGTATTATTTCTCTATCGGGTTTTCCAGATCTGGAACCAGGCTTGTTGTATTCAGAAAATTCTTAATAATAAAACCCTCCAGCAGCCACAGATCGGTTTTCCCGGATTCGGTTTTTCTAGGGACTATTTGTTCATAAATAACTGTGTCACTTTGTCTATGTGTGCATGAACTTGTTCTAAATCTAGATTGATGGAGATCTTTTATGTGTTTTGCTTCGATTTTAACTTGAATTTATTCAATTAATAACTTGTCCAAGTAGGAGGAGCATAACCAAATTAACAGTAAATAATTTCTGCATAAAGTGTAAATATTCAGAAATTTCCACATGGTATCAGAGAAATTGCAGCTCTAGGAGGGTCACCAACAAGAATCTAAAGGTTCTACCTGCATGAAGCAACTGGAAAAGCAGCATAAATGCAAATCTGAAGGGGCAGCGCAGTTTTCAGAGGCAGATTCATGCAGAGGGAAGGGTTACGCAGTCTAATGTTGTCTCCTAACAAGCCCACACAATTACTACGCAAAGGCAGCTTAGAAACAACGATGGATTAGTTTGAAGCATGTCAGTGTGATGCAGATCTGAATCTATTAGATCTAGAAAAGACTGAAGAAAAGTTGCAAAAATTCAGAAGGTGCTGGTGGGGTTAAATTTATGAAGTCTTCAGATTTTTTAGCCTAAGCACAAGTGACAAAGAGCGGGAGGAGATCAGTTTCTCAAAGATTTTCTAGCCAAAGAAACTTGCAGTTTGATTAGAGGATCAAAGAGAGCTAAATCATAGTTGCTTTGGCAGATTTCCAAGGAGGGAAATCAGCTGTCAAAAGGAGCAGAAGGTGCATGTTTCACCAAGGGCCTTAGATCCATTTCTCTAGCAAAGAGAAAAGGAAGTTCCGACAGATTCTGAGCAAATGGCTCCTCATAGACTGCGTGATCAAGACAGGCTAGATGGCCTCTCAAACTTTTCAGTTTGGAAGGCAAGGATTCTGATAGTCCTTGAGGCATACAATCTTAGAGACCATGCAGAGCAAACTCTGGCCACACCGACAGATCTGAATCTCCTTCAAAAGCATAAGGAGGATGTCGAGCATGCCAAGCGGCTGATTATGGATGGAATCAAGGACCATATTGTACCACACTTGTACGAATGAGATGTGGAAGGCCTTGATCTCCCTGTATGAGGGAAAATCTATCCAAAGGAAGATGTTGTTGGAGACACATATGAGGTCATCCATGATGGCCAAGGGAGAAGACATGGAGCATTTCCTCTTTAGACTGCAGTCGATCAGAGATCAGTTGACTGCAATTGATTCTAAGGTGGAAGACGATGCGATGGTTAGGATTGCCCTCAATGCAGTCACGAATGGAAGGACATCAGGTTGGAGCTTGGTGAGTTGTTATTAAATTTTGACATTGTGTCCTTATTTACCAAAATCCCCATCCAAGATGCCATTGGGGTCATAAATCAGATCTCAGACTAGGAAACTGCCAAATTAGTTGGCCTCTTCCTCACCTTGACTTTCTTCAATTTCGAAGGTGAGTTCTATGAGAAAACGTGTGGTGTTCCTAAAGGTTTCCCTCTTTCCCCTATAGTTGCTAACTTATTTATGGAAGAGGTTTATGGATGATACTTGTGTCATATGTCCCCATGGTCGCGAGAAGTTAGATTTCTTTCTTGGCCACCTTGATTCCCAGCCATATTCCATCAAGTTCACAATGGAAGTAGAGGTGGATGGTTCCATGCCCTTCTTGGACATCCTTCTCTCTAGAATGGATGATAGTTCCATTTCTCACCAAGTTTTTCGCGAGAAAACTCACATGGAATAGTATCTTGATGTTGGTTTTCATCATTTTTCTGCGCAGAAATTTGGTGTTCTTTACACTCTTGCTACCTGTGCTCTCAAAATGTCTGACGACAGCAACCTGGAGTTAGAGAAATCCCATCTCCTTGAGATCTTTGAAAATAATGGATATAGTAGATCTCAGGGCCCTAACTCATTTCAAAAAGCCTATAAAGGGTTAAGAGGCAAATCTACTCGGGTGGATCCTATCTCCAAGGTTCATCTCCCATTTATCCAAGGGACAACAGACATAATTGCCCATGTCCTTAGAAGGAATAATGTCTTCTCTTCATCCAAACCTCTTTGTACTATTTGAAATTCTCTCAGATCTGTCAAGGACCTAGTCAGACCCTAAGGACATGAAATGTGTTTACATGGCTCCTTGTTCCTGCGGTATTCCCTATATTGGAGAAAAATGTCAGTCCATTAAACAGAGAATTCAGGAGAATGCTGCAGACGTTAGGCACAATCGTTCCCGCACATCAGCTCTTGCTGAACATGAAAAAAAATCTTGTCACCATGTCTACATTGACGAATCCAAAGTCATTGCTAAGGTTGATCACTTCCACCATAGGAAGCATAGAGGCATGCTAGGAATCTCAATAGGGATGATGGTTGGAAATTGAGTGAGAGCTGGACTTCGGCACTCTCAATGTGATTCCTCCCTGTCTCGTTGGGATTCTTGTTGCATTAGGTCTTTATAGGTTATTTCTTGGTTATTTTTCCCTTCTATTTCTCTTTTTTCTTCCTTTCTTTAATAATAAACCATGTCTTTGATTATTATTAATTGTCTTTTTCCATCCTTATTCCTAGATCCTTAGGATTTATTATTCTTTGTTCTTAGTATTAACTTTATTCTTTCCCGTAATTTATATAGTTATAATATATATTTTCCTAATCACCCCTTCTTAACCTTTATGGATTAAAAAAAAAAAAAAACTAAATGGAGGTGTTCAAATGGAGGTGAACTAAATCATTTACTAACCTTTATTGGGTAGGATTTGGATTTCACCAAGGTAATGGTCCCACGAAGTAATCATGATAAGGCTTTGGCATCCTCACATATTTTGGGCCTCGATAACCAAAGAGGTTCTAGTTCTACTAGTATGATGTCTCAAACGGAGAATTCAAAGCAGAATGTTGAAAAGAACAAGTTAGTTGATGCAATTCAAGAAAGGAAGTACCAAGCTTCTCAACGAGATAGTCAAAAGCTAGATGCACAAACCCACGGTGTTTCTAAATATTTTGAATGTGCTCCTTTGGGCACTAATTTTGTAGTTCACTTGTCAAGACCATCGGATATTAAAGAAAGCAGAAAAAAGCCTTTTAGTAATGAAGATGGAGCCATGGGTGATACAAAGACAACAAGGGGTGTTCTTGCTGAAGGATCCACAAAAATCTTACTTAAGAGTAAGTAGTATCCTAATATATTATCCATGCAATCTTCACTATTTTCCAAATTGATATGCTTATACTTCAAGGGGGGTACTAAGGAGTTACATAGGTTGAGACAGTGCTTGTCTTTATTCTTTGATCGATATCCTACTCTATCAATTGAGCATAATAAACGCATTCCAAATACCTTCATTCGAGTCATGCATTCAGTCTAGCCATGAATCTATGGGAATGCAGGAGGAAGTTCTAATGTTATGGTCTTAGATCCAAGAAACAAGTTCACACTTAGAAAAATGTTAGGACAGTGAGTGCTAAAGAAGGTTCTTCAACATAGCCACCCAATGGCTTGGATCAAATATTTACTCATATGGATCTTTTCCAACCTTATGAGAATTTATTTATCAAAATTTTACTAAAGCTACAAGTGGACTAAATATTTATCTGCAGAGGCACTCAAATCCCAGGTTTCGAATGATAAAGATAAAGCAGTTAGGAATGCAAAAGGACTTTGGCAGAAACAGTCACATGGTAGAAAAATTCCAAATTTGAAATAAGTTTAAACCATCAAAGGAAAAATTGACATTTGACAATGATAAAACATATTATCTTGAGCTCAACAAAGGAGTTGCAATAGTAAAGTATCAAATTGAATATTTCTAGGCATTAAATCAACAACAATAGTTACAGATTTAAAGATGAACAAGTTATTGAGGTTATTTCTCGATGGTGTTAAAGTTTGGACTGAGTAGCTAGTCAATACAAATCATGAACATATTTTCAGGGATTGACATCAACAGTTCATATTTTTAAGATGAGGATCAACAATCAAAGAAGCATGATCTAGATTTCAAGGCACAAAATAACTATTAGTCAAAGGATATGTGGTAAATAAAGATAAAATCTCTAGTTTCGAAGAAATTGACAAGAAATTGCATTCAATATTTCAAGCAAAGATCTAATCAAACAACTCCAATATTCGAGACACCTTGCGGCTTGTTCCAAATTTATTTTATTTTTACATATTTTAATTAGTTTTTATTCCTAAAGGTTAGTTTTCTATTCCTAGGAATTAGAGATAGTTTGCAATTTGTAAATTCTATATATTCTTTGATTTGTAATAAACCAAGCTTGGCTTTTGATGCGAAAACCTTGCCATTTTTGTAAATACTTCTATTGCATAATTTTCAATTAAATTTTTCTGGCTCTAGTTCATGACAAAATTTGTTTCTTATGTTTGTTTTTTCCATTCATAATTTGTTTGTTCATATGTTTGAGGTAATATAGAATTACTAGGTAAGGCTAGATCGAGTTTTGATCTCCATGATAGCCCCTGCAAAGTTATTATCATTACTGAGCATAGTTAATTGAACAGTTAGTTTGTATTAGTACCTTTGCATCAGTGAATTGTTTCCTTTTGTCATCTCTTAAATATATTGTTGTTAGTAGTAGAAATTCTTCTACACACTCCTACTCTTGATTAGATGATTCGATATTCAGGGAGGATATTTAACCATTTAATTTCTCCTCCATTCTTGCATCAAATCCTTTTAAATTTATGTTATTCTACCATAGTTGAACGCTAGTACTTTGATAAGGCCTCCGCAAGAGAGGGCTTTGTTTGTGAGCAAGGATTTGTGACTCATCAACAACTATCTATACAACAAATGGTAGATCTGGTCATTGTGCTTCATAGACTGTTGTCCAGATTATAATGAACAACATTAAAAATCCTCGTAACACTTGAGGGATCACCCTTTGGTTTGAGGGCCAACTTGAACCTAAATATTGGTCGAGTTAGTTTCTCGGTGCAGTTTCATAGCCAATAATTGCCTTCGAGAAATGTTACAACACCAACCACCTCCCACAAGATTAGGAAGGTTAAACTAGTCCACACATTGCATGTGAGTGCTCAAAAGGTCAAGTAATATATTTAAAGGTGGCTAGCTCCTCTATAAGTGTGATGCATGCCTCAAAAGTGATGATGTGGCTAAGTGCTCTATGAAATAAGACATGGCATTGCATGACTAATCCATATGCATGAAAAAATATCCCAAAAATTCCTAGGGAATTGTGAAGAAGGGGCCTCCAAGGTCTCACTACTTTAAAAAAATGTTGAAAACCCCGTAAGGGACATTTTACGCGATCTCAAGTGTTAAAAACATGTCATAAGTCCCAAAGTGCTAGGTAAATAATCACCTAGACAATAGTGTGACAAATAGGTAGTTATATCCATGCTTAGGCATAAAATAAGTGTGCTCTCTAGGTATTACAACCTTTACAATACATTACCAACACCTTCACATAGGGTAAAGTAAAAAGTGAAAAAAACATAAGGGTCCTTTAAGTCATGTGTCCTCTTGAAGACCCCCCACACCCACCTCAACCAAAAAATGACCTCCATGACATGTTTAGTAAGAGCCATAAGGGAAAAAAACTATCTTGAAATGGGGACAAAGAGGATGAGTCGTGACAAACCACAAGGGTATAGAGAAACCACTTAAATGAAAAAAAATACTTTACATAGATCACTAAGAATGGTCTAGTACAATATATAATATATAATGGCCACATTTTTTAGTCGATCATGATACATAATATATATCATCGCGATGGCCCAATTGATCATGGAACCATGGGATTTGACATTATCACAAGATATGCACAAGATTGACATAGATAATGGAACAAATCTAGCAAAGAAATGAGGTAGTCTAAAGTGAAATTGAGGGGTAACGAGGTTGCATTCTTTGAACTATTGTGTTTCCTCAACAATCTTCCTTTCACTTTGTATCGATGTTGCGAACATCTCGATAACATCCCGATTATATCTCAAAATCACGATTTTTTGGCCTAGCCAATGTTTGCCGATTTTTAAAGATATTTTTTATGGTATCTTAATTTTGGCAATGTTTGCCGATTTTTTTACTGATATTTTCCTGATTTTTATGATTTTTTTGGTTTTCCCGACCCTTGCCAATTTTATCTCAATGCCGATGTTCGCAACATTGCTTTGTATAGATATGTAGCTGCCAAACATAGCTTATAAAACTCACTACATTAGGGCATTAACACATTTGGTGGACTCAATGCTGGTTGGCCTTGTCATCTTCAGAAAACGATCTTTCCCAATCAATTCGACCTATGGTTTTTTAAAATAAATATTGTAATGGGATTCTAAGATACGATTACTACTCTCAAAGGAATGTTATAGGACTGCTATGAAAAAATAAATACAAGAAAAAAGCTTGAATAAGTTTGAATATATTGAGTATATCTTGAGAACATTTTAACCACTCGAACAATATGCTTCATCATTTATGGTGAAGCAAAAAGACATTAAAAAAAATTGGAGGTTTACATCTATTGGAATGCACCACAAAGACATAATACTAATTGTCAATTATGTCAATGAAAATTGGTTGAACCAAAATGTTCATGCAATCCGTTTAGATGCAGATGAAAAAAAAAGAGAAATAATAAGACGTAACATTGTTCAATTCAACTGCATTTGGGAACCAATTCACTTCTATGTGACATGCCTTTTATTTCTATATCAGGAACACAATATGCCCAAGAAATGACAAAGATACCTTTTCATCCCATTTAATTCTATATTGCTAGCCAAAATATATAAAAAAATGAAGAGGACAATATCCATGTTACAACTAGTTATTGAACTAAAAACAATTTTCTATGAAAAAAAAACGTCCATTTTGTGCTTCTGTAGAATTTGCATTTTGATGCCCAAAAAAACCACAATACTTCCCAAGCAAAGTGAAATCATTAGCTTACTGTTGGCATTATAATATATATGAATATCCCCCCCTATTAGCCTATGTCATGGTTACATTACCTAACAAAATAGAAGTAGAACTCAGAATAAGTTATGCACTCAACATCAAGCTCCAATGACTGGCCTAGAAAAATCACACACTAGGTAACCACCAATTTTACTAGCATATGAGATCACAATTTCATAAAGCAAAACACTATCATGATAAATCAAGTACCTAGACTACATATTTGACAAAAAGGAATGTTAATACTATTGTGTCCCTCTACACTCCCACAACAACATCAGTTTTCTATATTCTAGAACTGAATACATCAACTTTACCAACAGGAAACCAACAATTATACACTTCAATCGACAATGATCCACAGACTAACTTGTATCTTGTGCTCTATGGAAAACCGCAAAACTTTACAAAACTTGTTTTGAGAATACTAGTACAAAAGATTTCGATGTTGTGATATTTGACAAAAAGGAATGTTAATACTATTATATCCCTAGACACTTCCACAACAACATCAGTTTTCTATACCAATAATTATACACTTGAATTGACAATGATCCACAGACTAACTTGTATGTTGTGCTCTATGGAAAACAATAAACTTTTACAATACTTGTTTTGAGTATACTAGTACAAAAGATTTCGATGTTGTGATTACGGATGTCTCCAGCATAACCAAAGCTTGTAGAAAAAAAATTACATATGTAATTACCAGTGTCTCCAACATAACAAAAGGCTGCAGGTCTCCCAAAAGGAATCTAAAATCAGCCTCACATTTTGATCAATTATGAGTAAAAAATTAAGACCAATTAGTCACAAAGGCTGCAGGTCTCCCAAAAGGAATCTCAACTCAGCCTCACATTTTGATTAATTATGAATAAAAAATTAACACCAATTACTAGCAGCGTATTGCCTAAATTCTGCAAACATTCCTCAAATTCGTCTTTTCAAAGAATTTTGGTTCAAAAGTATGCCTGCTTATTGTTTTCTTCCTAAAGAAACCTGAGATTCGTATGATCTGGTCTCAAGAGAAGTCATAAATAAGAGAAAACTATGTATATGAAATAATTAACCATATTACATGAAGAAACATAATAGTTGTGTTTATGTAATTGTTTCACACCATAAGAACACAATTGTAGCTATCCCAAAAGATGTCTCACATCTTTAATAAATATGGAAATTTGTTAGAAAACATAGCAAGCTAATAACAGAATAGACTAAATGTAACTATAACAGAAATCTAACATGCTTTTTAATGATGTATATTTTCCCAAAAATATTCCAACATGCTTTACCATGTGATAGTGAAATGCCTCAATCATTTAAAAGATACCAGCAATTTATAGACCAGTTTTTATAGAGATTGAAAAATGGAAGTATCTAGAAATTGAGATGAACAAAACTAGAACTACTGCTTGAAGGGCATTGGAGAGAGTAGGGATAGCTTGAATTTTAAGGAAGGCTAACATATTTTACTCAATCACCTAACAAAAAAGAGATTTTTTAGTCAAAGAACACATTGAAAGATCAAAGAAACTTTTGAATCACGTAAGGGTGTAGACTTGAATGAAAACTATCTAATGGAATGGCTAACTGTCATGTCCCTGAAGCTGCCACAGCTAGCAGTGATCCAAAACTAGTATCCACCCAATCTAGTGAAGATGACTTGATAGATGGAGGGGTCACTTCCTTCAAACCTACATTCCCACACACTTTGACCATAAAGGATTCATTTATAGAGGATATCCATAATGCAATTATCACTGTCTACCTAGGTAATCATCTTAGACATCCCATGCCTTCGTTCTAGACCTTGTGTTTGTCAATTTCGACTTTTAAACTTTTGGATCCATTTTCAAGCACTTCAAATGGTGTTTTAGCCCAAAAACATGGAAGCATCTGGTTTACACCTTGCACCTCTAGTTGTAATCGAATCTTAGAAAGCTTTCCAACCAACCAAAGTGCACCCAAATCCAAGTTTTGTAGCAAAATCTATGTCCCTTGTAGGTGGACCACTGATAGCTTTCCAAAAATGTAGGAAGAATGAAACCAAGAGCTATAAGTGCGTTGAATACTATCCTGCTCGTTTCATTGGCGTAATACTTTACAAAAAATATATAAAAAGAGAAAGAATGAAATCGTACCTATAAAGATGCCATCATTGATGTCACTATGACGTGAAAATCCATCGCTAATGTTGAGGTACCATGAATAAAGGAGAAATAGGCCAACCTTACAAGAAAAAAATTAGAATGGAATAGAATGATATCATACCTACAGAGATGCCATCAATGATACCAATGCCACATTAAAAGCCATCACGTATGTTGAACTTTGAAGTGCAATGTGGAGAATACCCATGATTCCACCACCTATGTCAAGATGTTATACTCAGAGACGGAGCTGTTACATCCCCTAGGCTGACATGTTGAACAGTGATTCATAACCCATATCCATGTAATAACATAGAGATGACTTGAGAAACGGAGTTGGCACTTCCTTTTAGCCACCATTCCCAAGCACATTCCCATTCTATCCATAACATGAACAGGGACCTTTCAAGGCAAATTTGATGGCTCTTTCTCCCCCTTCCATCTGTTTCCATCCTTCACTATCCTGTTCTCTCCTCCACTAAATGTGTTGCCCAATATATTATGTGCAAAACAGTCACTCATTATAAATGGAGTAACCATTTAGCTCAATTTGGTCTCATTACCTGAATTCCTTTACTCAATCATTCTATCCATGACGATTACAACCCTTTCACATGCCAACATAAAAAAACATACTGTGAAGTGGAGGAGAGAACCAAAGAGTGAAGGACTCACTATCAACAATATCCTTAACGCAACAATGATTGTTTTCCTGGGGGATCATCAGGTCCATCCCGTACCTTCACTACAAACCTCGTATTTGTGAACTACAGAGCCTAAACTTGCAGATCCATTTTAAGGCACTTCCCATTGTCTTTTTCCCTTCAAACATTACAAAAAGCCTTTGGCTTCCTTTGTGAGCCTCTCATCGCATAGGACTCCTCAAAGGCTTTCCAATGAGCTAAAGAGCACCCCCATCTAAGTTCTTTGGCAAAATTTACTGCTGCATCTCTCAAGTCATCTCTATGTCATTGAGCAGATACAGATTTCGGATTGCTGCTCTATGTGTTAGCCTATGAGACATGGAAACTCTACCCTTCAGGATGACATCTCTATATAGGTAATGGAATTATAGATATTCTCCACATGGAATTTCGACCTATGCAATGGCTGTCTCTTGAGATGTTCTTGGCTGCTTAGGAACTATGCCAACACATCTTCAAACCATCTTTTGACCTCAAGCAAGCCCTTGGTTCAAAGGGGGGCTCCCTCATCAAATTCAAGAAAGTTGGCCACCCTTTTGCACTAAGAAACAACCGATTTATTAAGCTCAATGGCTAGATTTAAATGGTAAGAAATAGGAGAAACAGGGCTGAGGATAGATATGGCAGGTGACTGATATTAAACACTGCAGATTCTTCAAAAACAGAGGCATAATCCATTGGGTACTGGAGTCTCAAAGTGTAGAGCACAAAACTTGATGGAAGGTGGAAGAAAAGAGAGAAACAATGGATCGCAGACTGGAAAAGTTAGTAAAGAAGTCACTGCCAAGTTGAAATGAAATAGGTTTGTTGAGCATAGAATGATGAATCCAACCAAAAAAAACTGAATGTAATCTTTGAAATATATACCTTTAAGGTACATTAAAAGGGTTGAAAACCTCTCGGAATCCTTTCCCTGTACTCTACCCATTGTATAAATACTTTACACAAGAATAGAAATAACACAGGAAATCTGTAACACAGACTTTCTTTTGCTAATCTCTGAATATAGAAGGATTTGGCCTGCAAAGATTATATTCATAATTAGAAAGAACGAGGTGGTAAATGAAAAGCTTAAACAAAAAAATAGAAAGAAGAACAGGGCTATGCAAATGAGCAATGAATCCTTGTAAGATTTATTGATTTTCAGAGACTATAAACAACCTCTCGCTGCCTCAAAAAAAATCATCTAACCATGTTCCTTTAATCCTTCAAATATTTTCCTTTTATTCATTTAAAATACTGAAATTATGCATGGAGCGATGAAGCTGATTTCATAAAATAATAAGAATATTTGGGAGTACTTGACACATTTAAAAAATCATCTAACCATGTTCCTTTAATCCTTCAAATATTTTCCTTTTATTCATTTAAAATACTGAAATTATGCATGGAGCGATGAAGCTGATTTCATAAAATAATAAGAATATTTGGGAGTACTTGACACATTTGGAGTTAAGTATCCTAATTGACACATTTATCCTAATTCACCTTTAAAATAGCAATTCTATTTGCTATTATTAAATTCTTGCTGCCACCTATCCTTTGTTCCCTTTCTTAGCCATTAGATCTCCTGACTGTATGCCAGCTGTCCTATAATAGAATTATTTACTAAATAATCAAGGCATTCAAGTTTAAGTATAGTTCTTTCTTTGCAAAATCTGTGTGTATCAGGTAAGTCATTTTCAGATGATAGAATCTTTATACTGGTAGATTGCACTCCAGCATCTTCAGCGAGAGAATTTGGAAGTGATGACACATTAAAGTTTTCTTTAGTCACAGATTCTGGAAAAAGGATGACCAAGCACAACGCGCAGCCATTGATTTTGTCTTGGATGATAAACCTTCGTTGCAAGTGGTACTGGAATATCTGCAAGAAGATCTTCTTTGCTTTCTGGCTCAAGTCTAACAACTAGTTTAGCATTGTGTTCATCTAGTGCTGCATCATAAAGCAGCATGCCCTCTTTGAAAGATTCTGGATGTTGTTTGCAAGTCAAGGGTGCCGTACATTTTTCAGATTCTGTTGCAACTTCACACATAGCATCCAGTTCTTCAGATGTCAATGATAATTGACCAGGCTGTAACTTTGCACCCTTCAGAGGAGACATTACACATTCAGAATAACTTGAACTTCCAGGGGCAACTGCAGGACCATCTACAGTTAAGCTTCCTTCATTGATGTCGAAGACCTTTTCACTTCTCTACCAATAAAAGAAGTGATTCCTGTTTGACTATCATCAACATTTGCTGATTTGGAAGCAGCATTATCATCCCTATTCAAAGAGTCTGATATCCCCTGATAAGAGTATTTCATGAAGCATGTGGTGATTTCCTCAGGGCAATGTCTTTGTCATCATTTCATGATTTTGTAGAGCTCATTGCATGGTTACTCTTTGATTCAAACTCCCTAGGCTATACTATGATCAATCATCATCGCTTGAAGACAAAACTATGATGTCGTTATAAAGAACCAATGTTGCAGGAACCGTCCCCAACCCCCCCCAAGGATCAAGAGGCGGAACCGCATCCCATACGGATCTGCCACCGATCCTCCAGCAGAACAGCAGATGTCCTTGTCATCATTTCATGATTTTGTAGAGCTCATTGCATGGTTGCTCTTTGATTCAAACTCCCTAGGCTATACTATGATCAATCATCATCGCTTGAAGACAAAACTATGATGTGGTTATAAAGAACCAATGTTGCAGGAACCGTCCCCAACCCCCCCCCCAAGGATCAAGAGGCGGAATCACGTCCCATACGGATCTGCCACCGATCCTCCAGCAGAACAGCAGATCCGCAGTTCCGCCAATTTTTGGCGATTCCCCGGAAAAATCGGATCCGCTGGGGGCCCGAACCGCGGATCCCAAAAGGATTGGCTGCGGATCCGTGGAGGTTCAAGCATGTATCTAACATGGATAGCGAGCGGATCAGAGAGAAGGTGGACGGTTCACACAGTTCCGCGGGGCTTTTTTGTCTTTTGGAAATTTTCGAACTGTTATGTGAGGAACTATGCTTTCTAAATACTCCCAAGCTGCCCCTTGATGTTCCCTAGATGCTTCCTAGATGCTCCCTAATGGTAATGCTAAATTTTTGAAGTAAAAGTGACATTCTCTTTTATGTATCAGTTCATCCTTTTACTTCAATTTTTAACATTACCATGAAATGACTCTAGATGTTTGAGAGTGGTTCCAACTTCATCGGACTTCATATGAAGAAAATAGAATTTCATATCCCATTCAAAATTCAACGGACTTAACGAGTTTTCAAGATCAATGGGATTGTGGCGTTTCATTGGACTATATCATGTATGAGGGATGTACACACTAGCTCACTCTCTTGAGGTGCTTCTCCACCGCGACAAGCTCATCTTAGACACTTTGAATCCCCGGTGAGATAAGGAGTAACCCCTTCACCCTTGTACATCCCGGGGTGGTCTTCAACTTCTCCTTCAAGAATATCTTCTTGTTCTCCGAAGGATTTGGAAAACCATGGCAACCGCATCCCACATTTCTTTGGCCGCTAAGTGTGAGACTATGATCCCGAATGCCATCAAGGATTAATCACTTTGCGTTGGCCATCTTCTTATTGTAGTTCTCTAGATTTTGAGGGTCTATAGGAACGACTACAACTCTTTACTGCGTAGATGTCGAGATCATGCTTTCATCTGGCGGAGCTCACATTTTGGCGCCTCCGAGGTACTGGCCATTTGGAGGCTCCATCTGGCCTATCGTTGATCTCGAAGTCTGTTGAGGCCATTTCATCTACAAAGGCTAGCAGTTGGGAAATTCAAAAGGGAATCTCTGCTTTGCTGGCAGCTACTTACTGCTGCCTACTCCGCTCAACCTTCTTGGAATACGAGGTCACTGCAGGCGATCTTGTCTGCCTACAGCGCTTGGAATGCCATGATTTCCTCTAGAAAAATGAATCTAGGAACCCTTTCGCGGAAAAAAAATCCCGTGCATGTATGGCTTTTCTCTTCGCACCCAACACTAAATATGTTACTACAAATAGCTGGCACCCAAACCAAACATGTGCCCGGGTCTGCTTAGCAGAAATCCACAGATCTTCTCATCGTGAGACTTCTAAACTACCACCTTCCTTCGCCACTGCTACGATTGTCTGTCTGAACTTTTCTTGCTGCTAGGCTGGAAATCAGAACCTCTACCCGACAAGTCGCTTTACTGAGTCTTGTTGGACCTCTGCCTGAGTCTAGAAATTTTGCTCAAAGACTCCCTTTGCAGAGTTTGCATGGCGTCTCCTCGCCATCTTGGGCTCTAGTCTCGCGCTGGCAATGTCGCTACGATACGCACGTGAGGTATAGCTTAAAGTGCTGCTGCCAGATTTATTACTTTCTAGCGATTAATTATGCGGAATTTGTTTGCTGCGGCAAACAACGCGATACGTCACTCTACCGTTCTTCACATGTACGACCACCAGTTAAAATGAGTGGAAAGTGAAGAGTATGCTGGCGCTTACACTGTGAAAGATTGGCGGTGGCGCACTCACGATCAGTGCATCCCGGAAAAGCCCGGTGCGAAAAATTGGTGCAGCAAATGAGTTTTATTCGTATTGACGCACAGCGACAGAATAATCGAGTACAATCTGGCCTGGATCGCCCAAAGCTAGCGACCCAACAGGAAAATCGACAAAAAGACTATTGAGGGAACGCACCCTCCACGAGCCAGTCCAGGCACGACGTCTTTGAAAGAAGCGAGTCTGCAGACGCTTTGCGCTTATCCCTGCGTAGCGCTTAGATACTCGCATCATGTGCTCAACGCTTACACGGTCAGAGTCGTCTGCGTATGTAACTTTGATCTGGAAAGTGACTCTCGGCCCTCACGGAGAAATCATCCTGGCCTATGCAGCGCGGATCGACCTCCTCCTCAACCAGATCGAACTATTGCTGAGGTTGCTTGCCTGAGTCCCGTAGCAACCTCTTTGCCAGCATGCTTGTCTCTATGTCGTTTCTCTGTGGAAAGGGTGAAAGCCTGCTGCTCGAGATCGCTGCTTCTTTGCTCCCTCTCAGGCGCTGCGTCCCTTTTGGTCAGGACTGCTCTCCCTCTGCTTTGTAGCGGTCACGTGGGTAGCTGCGATGCGCTAGGGAATCCCCGGTAATTAAAGTGTGTGTTCCTCCTCAACATCATCCTACTACTACATAATCTACTCGGTGGTGAGCTCGGCGACGCGGTCAGATCCTCATCAACGACGGATCATCTACTGCAGTCTATCGCATGTGAGTTTCTAGAGAACTCTCACCTTTCTCAGATGGCTGAAATACTTTCAGCCATTTAGTTATCGCTCAAACTAGCAATTGAGCCATCTCTCGTGTTTTCTCCGCGAGACTTTTTACGGGCTTTGGAGTCTAGTATTTCTTAGCCTCTCTAACGAAAGTCAAGACTACAACACCCGTCCGATGCTACAAAACTAACACGGTGATCCAAAACCTATATTTTCCCAATCATGCAAAGATGACTTAGAGATGGAGCAATCCTTTCCTTACAAACTCCATTTCCGCACACTTAACAAAGAAGAAATCAGTTATCGAGGATATTTATAATGCAATTGTGACTATCTACATGTGAGCCCATCCAAGGCATCCGCGCCTTCATTTTAGACCCCCGTATTTTTTCAATTTTTAATCTTAAACTTCGGGATCCATTTTCAAGCACTTCAAATGGTGATTTGGCCTAGAACCATTATTGCAATGTCCCTTTTTTCCCGGACACTGGAGAATGAGAGTATCTCAATAGCCTGGTTACAAATTAAAATTAATTAAAAAGTGACTAAAGAAGAAGAAATGTTACAAGTCACTTTAGTAAAAAAAGAAAGAGATGAAAGACCCATGGTATTCGGTTGTCGATGATTATTAAAGGAGATGAGAGCTCACTCGTGCATGCATTGGAATTATTTTTTGTTGTTGTTGTTGTTGAGTTGAGCTCTTGGAGTTTGTCTAGGTGAGAGCCCACATTATGTAGAGGGTTGGATTCGGTGATCGGTAGTCCACCCTAGATGATCTAGTGAGGAGGGGGTTTGGGTATTGAGAGATATATCCTAGCCACTCAAAGAGGAGGGATCAAATCAAATCTGCTTTCATTCGGCTTAACATGGAGATCATGAGCGAGAGGTCAATAAGATCCCTCATAGTGCAATAACCTATGTTGCCAGGGAAACGTGGGGGACGAGGATGGGGACGCGTGCATCATTTTTCGAAATGTATATGAATTTGTATATTTTCCAACTTTAAACATGAAAACTAAAATATTTATGATTTAAACTTTAAAGATTTAAATATGCACATCATTGAACATTCAACATTCACATCAAAATTTCAAAATTTCTAGTTTGATATCAAGTGCAAATTGGAGTTTACAAATACTTGTAAATCTGCCCTAAGCCAAATTCACCCAAAACTATGGTAGGGAAAGAGAAAGCCAAAAGTCACATTCTTCGAAAAAAAATGCGAGTGCTACAAACATCTCAATGAGATCCCGATTTTATCTCAAAATCACGATTTTTGGCCTAGCCAATGTTTGCCAATTTTTAAAGATATTTTTATGGTATCTTATTTTTGCCGATGTTTGCCGATTTTTTACTAATATTTTCTCGCTTTTTACGATTTTTTGGTTTTTCTGGACCCTTGCCGATTTTATCCCGATGTCGATGTTCGCAACATTGAAAAAATGTAAAAAAAAGCACAGTTAAAGGAGTGATTAGAAAAGCAATTGATGTCGATTGGCCATAAGAGAATGTGGAGATTAGAGTAAAAAAACAAGAGTTTGGAATCGCAGTATATGGCAAGTACTATCGTGTATTGTGGTTGCTTCAAAATTCTTATACTCGTCATAAGGAAGTTTTCCCATCTTTGACATCATGGGTCGAATTACTATTTGGAATTAAATTTTAATTTACTAATTTTGTTATGCAAACAATGAAGTTTAAACACACAAATATTAGAATTAATTCATGTCACATGGTGAATCTTCAAGAGCTACCTATCAACCTTCAAGCAGGGGATTGCATCTTTGTGGATTATGTCTTTGTGGGAACCTCCAAGCACTGCACACACACTAGTGAATGCCCCAAACACACCATGGAATGCTCATCGTCTCAATAGTCAAACCGAATGGTTGTTGTCTCAAACGGAATGTCGTCGTTGAAGAGTGAAGACGATTTTTAGGTTTTACGAGATATGTATTCACCTTTTGACTTTCCACAATTTTTTTTATTTAAATTTTTATTTCCAAAATCGTTTAACAAAGAATCCTAAAGAACTCGATTTTTGGGGTTCCAAGTACCTTAAACCTCAAACACCCAATTTTTTTTAATGAAGAACCCAATTCTTATGGGTTCGTTTCGGAAGAACTCGTACTCGAATCCGAGTTCTTGAGGATGAGAACACGGGATGGGTTTGAGAACCCCACCCCCGGGTTGGCGAACCCGTGCAAGATAGGCAATAACATTGGAGGAGCTATTGTAAGCCATTAAGATATTTGTTGGTGTTTGTAATGAGGTTCATGGTTATATTTAATATAATAAGGCTGAATTTTGCTTAGTTTGCTACTATTTCTCGTGTTAACTTTGAGTTGCAACCTCTTTGGGTTTTCATATGGCAAAATATATATATTGTGCAAATAATTTCATGGTGCAAATTGTGCAATTTGATCGGGTTTAAATAAAGAAATTTATGGTGTAATTTTTTTTAAGCAAAATTTTGGAAAAATTTTGTCAAATTATTTTTCATAATATTACAATTATCGAAACCTTTAGCTTCCTCCCTAGGCCTCTCATCATATGAGAATCCTTGAGAGCTTTCCAACCAAGGTGCACACTAATCCAAGTTTTGTAGTAAATTTATTTCCCTCACAATCGGAGTAACGACAACCCTCGAAACATGCAAAAAAGAATGAAACAAGGAGTTTGACGAGTGTCAAATGCCATCCCTGCTCGTTTGATAAGTGAAATATTTCTACATATAGGAAACATAAGGGGAGAGGAAGAAAAAATACTTCACAAAGAAATCATAGGAAGAAATATAATGAAATTGTGCTTATATAGAAGCCATCATCTATGCCACTATGATGTGAAAATCAATCACTAATATATATTTATAAGAAAAAAGCTAGAAAGAAATAGAACAAAATCACACTCGCAAAGATGTCAATGTTGACGCCCATTGTGACATGAAAACGCATCATGTTGGTTGAAGTGTCTCGTGGAGAATACCAGTGATTCCACTATGTAGAGATATTATCCTAATGGACGTAGCTATCACATCCCCTAGGTCGACCCATCGAGCAGCGAGTGGTCACTACCTTCTAGCCGTCATTCCCAAGCACATTCCTATCCTATCCGTAGCATGAAGGGGGCTTTGTTGAGACAAATTCATCTCGCTCTTTCTCCCCCCTTCCCTATATTTCCATCCTTCATTATCTCATTTTCTCCTCCACTAATTGTGCCAATTACTACATTTACATGCAAAATAATCGCACCCAATAAAAAATGAACCATTTAGCTCACTTCAATGTCATTACTTCAATTCTTTCTTCATTGGGTCATTTTTTTCCATAATCATTGTAGTCATTTCATGTGCCAACATAAAATTCATACCATGAAGTGGCAGAGAGAATGGGAAAGTAGGACTTGATATAGAGGATACCCATAATGAAACTATGATTATTTTCCTACTTCCTATAGTCTTTTGGCATTCGGGACATTATGGAACCCTTTAGCTTCTTCCCTAGGGCTCTCATTATATAGAGCTCCTAAAGAGCATTCCAATGAGCCAAAAAGCACCACGATATGAGGTTTTTAGAAAAGCTACCACTCCATCTCTCAAGTGGTATCTGTGGGATGTGATAGCTCTACCCTTCAAGTTAACATCTCTATAGAGGCAGAGTGAAATCATAGGTATTCTTCACATGGTACTTCAACTTCGCAATAATTGTCATATCCTCAAAGCTAACAAATCAAGCAACGAGCCAAAAATCCATATCAACCCAATATTGCAAATATGAATTGAGAGATGGAGCGGTCACTTCCTTCCAACCTCCATGCCCATGCATATTGACCATGAAGGACTCACTTATTGACGATATCCATAATGCAATTGTGATTTTTGGTTTGGGGGGATCATCTATGACACCCCCACACGTTCATTGCGGACCCTTGAATGCTAAAGTTTCTGGATCCATTTCAAGCAATTCAAATGGTATTTTTTGTGAAAAATTCCAAGTCCTAGATCCGGAATCCCTACTGCAACAAAACCGAATTAACTTCTCCTACTTGTAATTAAAAAATAAACAAGTTATTTGCGTATTTCTTCTATAAACATTGAAGTAATTATTGAAGCAAACTTCACTTAATTAAATTTAGATGCAAAAACAGGAAATTGAGCAAAAGAAAAAACATCACACAGACACCGTTATTTTTGGACAAATGTCCCCCGGCAAAAACCAAATGCAGGAAAACCGGGGCAACACATATGAGGGTTTTATTATTAAGCAAAGCAATAAATTATGAATACATCTCTAAATGTCACTCCGCACAATTCGATACAGAGAATATGACCGATCGGAAAGATTAATGAGGTTACCTCACACTATCACTAGAAATCCCGGTTGATCCGGCCTCTAAATGATGTGCCTCTAACGAGCTCTCGCGCAATCCCGACGTCACACCTCCCGAGCACTGCGTCACTCGGTTTCGGATTGATCTAAGCTCCTAGAAAATTCAATATCCGCATCCTCGGTCTCACACCCCGCCTTTTCGGCTTCGAAATCAACTCTTCAACAAACCATTCAGATTTCCTCCGGGCCCTCTACGCGGACTCTCGCATAGCCTTGCATGGCTCGCATTGGAGCTGTTGAATCTCTCTCTACCCTTCTCGTTGATGATTCTTCGGCTAAGAAAGATTTCTCTGCGGATACTCGTCTCTGCCCCTCAATCGCATGATAATCTCTTGATTTGGTTTTCCTCCGAGTATTTCTCACTTCAAAAAATTTGATCTCTTGATCTCTCCGAAGAATTTTCCAAATGACCCTCAAGCCTTCCTTTATAGTCTTCTCGTTGAGACTTCAACAACCAAGATTAGATCTCCATTCAACGACTAAGATTACATTTTGACTTGATCTCGTTTTTTCTAGAAATTACACCCACAGTTTAGATTAATACCCATTAATTATTTTAATTTCCTAAGCTAGACTTAGGGTCCTTATTAAAAATAAATAATTTATAAAATAAAAGTGTTTTCGGGGTGGAATTTCCCAAAACAATTTCCGAGTTATCCGGAATTCATTGTCTAGGTCCCTTCCACAAAATTTGAGACTTAGAGCACATCCGATGCTACCACAAATCAACACTTCCTCTTAGTGAGGAATGTGCTCTAGCAAATATGCCATGTTGCACACTGCCCTAACTCGGAAGCATCTCCCTCTGTGTTGTTGATGTTTGACATGCTGCCCATCAATCATCTGCGGTGTTCGCTGCAACGCAGTCTTGTTGTTTATCCTGTCACAATCAACACCGCATCCGTACGACAACTCCCTCTCAAATGTTGAATCTGCTATGCACCGCCACTACTAACTCTACACTACAACACAACTCGCGAGAGAAGCATCCGAAAAAACATCCAAAATTTTGAACAAGTGTTCGGGGATGCATCTCGATGTTGAAACTCCGATCGCCGTTAGTCCCATGTTGTCCCTCTGAAGCACTGCATTGATGTTGCTTTCTGCACCGTGTCCTCTGCAATGCCGCAACTTTTCGCCTCGCACTACTAACCACTACATTTTTCGCTCAAACACTCCTCTGTAGCACGGAAAACTCCTCCAACCCCGCTATAGCTAATCTTGGGCACCCATAGCAAGGCCAAGATCCGGAGAGGTGGACTCCTCAAGGATCCCCGCCCAATTGAAGTTCTTCCAAACTTACAACTCAATGTCGCCCTCATCTCCCTCCTCGGAGATGCGTGGGCACTCATGGCATACTCATCTTCCTATATCTTTGCACGCGCAGCCTTCGGATTGTGCTTCTCACCCTTGCCCTTTTTCTTCAAAGAACACTAGGTAGCGTAGTAACCAAGTTCACCACACCCGAAGTACTTTATCTTCAAGACGTCCTTCTTCGTCTTCGCTACTTCTGCTGCTCCTTGGATACAAGGGTCGCATTTTCCTCCTCCTCCTTCGTCTTCGACCCACTACTATCGCGGCCATCAAGTTTGCACTTGACTAGGTCCCTCCTTAGCTCTTCTTGTCGAAGAGCGGCCCACATCTCTTCCCCAACTCGGCAAGGTTGCACCGCCCGTGATGCTTTGGACAAAAACCTACCATTCTTCATGGATCGCTAGTTGAGGGCAAACCTTACCATCATGATAGGGTCGAGGTGTGGACCCCACGAATGCTAGTTGATCGTGGATTTCTTGAAGTTTCGACAAGAATGGATCAATACACTCCCCTTTCTTCATCTCGCATCATTCTTAGTTTATGATCTAAGTACATCTTCCCCCTCGTTTCGGAAGAGCTTTCGTATAGCATTGCTAAGGCTTCCCACATCGCCTAGTTGTGTCCTTGCTAGCTATGTGGGACACTATATGATCCTAAACTCCATCAAGGAGCGAGCCTCTTAGCCTTTGCCATATCGGGACCCGTGTACATCTTCGAGCGGATGCGGATCCGCAGGGACAACTACCATACTCTACACGAAAAAGCTTGAGATCGTACTCATCTAGAAGGCATGTGATTCTTGCTTTCTAGGTCACGTAGTTGGAGGCTCCCCTCCAACCGGTCTCCCGATCTCTAAGCCCGTGAGCTGCCATGGCCGTCACATAAATGTCGAATCAACCGCCACTTTTCCCTCTGCGCAAAGATCTGGATTGGCTTACGCACACCTTTCGGAGCTTGTAGATCTATCACCCGGATTTGCTCGCTCGGATCTTGGAAAAATGAAATTCCCCTGCCAGGAACTTCTGAGGAAGAAAATTCCCTCACTATGCTTATCGCTTCCTCTTCTGACGACATTCCGACCGGCAAAAAACAAATTATGCTCGCATAAGCTGCATTCCCACCAGGCTTTACGCCGCTCCTCCAGCTCGGAAAAATTCCGATCCGAAGCCCTTCCTCTCTCGTCGACTCACTTAGAGAGAGCTTTTCCAAAAATTTCAGCCATCCAAGCACAGGATCTGCACAATCCCTCTAGGAATTCGACCGCTGCTTTCTAGCAGTTATTCGACCACCTTCTCGGTGTTGGATCTTCTCTTCTGTTTCATCCACAACGCTCCACAACTTATCGATACCATGTGAAAATTCCAAGTCCTAGATCCGGAATCCTACGCAACAAACTGAATTAACTTCTCCTACTTGTAAATTGAACTTTTGAAGTAATTACTAAAGCAAACTTCACTTAATTAAATTTAGATGCGGAAATAGGAAATCGAGTAAAAGAAAAAACATCACACGAGACACTCGTTATTTTTTGGACAAATGTCTCGGGAAAAATCAAATGCGGGAAAAAGCTGGGTGCAACAGATCCGAGGGTTTTAATATTAAGCAACAATAAATTTTGAATACATCTCCCGAATGTCACTACAGATAATTCAATTACAAAGAATGTGGATCGACAGAAATATTAGTGAGGTTACCTCACACTATCAATGGAAATCCCGGTTGATCCGGCCTCGAATGATGTGCCTCTAATAGGCTGCGTCGCCTCTGCACGATCCCAACATCACCCCTCTTGGGCACTGCGTCACTCAATCTCCGGATCGATCTGCTCTCTTGAAAAATTCGATATTTTGCCTCTTTGTCTCACACCCAAACTTCCAGCTTCTAAAATCAAATCTTTAGCAAACCATTTGGATTTCCTTTGGCCCTCTGCGTAGCCCCCTGCGTGGCTTTGCATCAACCTCTCTAGCGTTATGTTGGAGCCATGGATCTCTCTCTTCCCTTCTCTGCTTTGATGATTCTTTGGCTGAGAAAGATTTCTCTCGTGGATACTTGTCTCGCCCCTCAAGCTGCGTGAGAATCTCTCAATCTGGTTTTCCTCTCGAGTATTGCTCACTTCAAAAAATTTGATCTCCTAATCTCTCTGGGTGTATTTTCCAAATGACCCTCAAGCCTTCCTTTATAGTCTTCTTGTTGAGACTTCAACGATCGAGATTAGATCTCCAATCAATGACTAAGATTAAATTTTGACTTGATCTCGCTTTTTTCTAGAAATTACACCCACAGTTTAGATTAATACCCATTAATTATTTTTAATTTCCTAAGTTAGACTTAGTGTACTCAATAAAAATAAATAATTTATCAAATAAAACTTTTTTTCCGGTGGAACTTCCCAAAATAATTTCAGGGTTATCCGGAATGCATGTCTAAGCCCTTCAACAAAATTTGAGACGTAGAGCACATCTCGATGCTATCACAAATCAACACTCCCTCTTAGCGAGGAATATACTCTAGCAAATATGCCCCTCTGCACACTGTTCGACTCTAAAGCAATTCCCTCTCGCTACTGTTGATGTTTGAAATGTTGCCCATCAATCACTCGTTGTTGCTACAATTGTCTTCGTTGTTGATCTTGTCACAATCAACATTGCATCCATACTCCAACTCCCTCTCAAATGTTGCATTTGTTGCTAGCACTACCACTGCTAACTATTCACTGCAACACGCTTGTTGAGAGAAGCAACTAAAAAACATTCAAAATTCTGAACAAGTGTTTATGATGCATCTCAATGTCGAAACTTTCGATCGCCGCTAGTCTCGCGTTGTCCCTCTAAAGCACTACATTGTTGCTCCTCTACATTGCGCCCTCTGCGTTGTTGCAACTCGCTTTGCGCCGCTCGTATTCTTGCGCTGCTAACCATTGCATCCGCTCATTCAAACACTCCTCTGCACCACGGAAAACTCCTCTAGCCCACTACAGTCGATCTTGGGCACCGTAGCAAGGTCATGATCCAAGAGGTGGACTCCTTAAGGATCTTGCCCAAATGAAGTTCTTGCAAATTCTACGACTCAATGTTGCCCCATGTCCCTCCCGGAGCTGCGTGGGCGACTCATGGCATACGCATCTTCCTCTATCTTTGCGAGGGCGACCTTCGGATCGTGCTTCTCGTCCTCGTCCTTTTTCTTCAAAGGACACCGGGTAGCGTCTCGACCAAGTTCACCACACCTAAAGCACTTTTATCTTCGAGACGTCCTTCTTTCGTCTTTGTTGCTCATGTTGCTCATTGGATGCAAGGGTTGTGCTTTCCTCCTCCTCCTTCGTCTTCGACCCACCGCTACTCGTTGCCATCAAGTTTGCACTTGACTAGGTCCCTCCTTAGCTCTTCTTGATGAAGAGAAGCCCACATCTCTTCCCGGCTCGGCAAGGTTTGCTCGCCGGGGATGCTCCGAGACAAAAAACTTGCCATTCTTCTCGTGACCGCGTTGAGGGCCAACCTTACTATCGCAGTAGGCTAAGGTGTGGACCCCACGATCGCTAGTTGATCGTGGATTTCCGAAGTTTTCGACATGCACGGATCAATACGCTCCCCTTTCTGCACCATGATATGAGGTTTTTAGAAAAGCTACTACTCCATCTCTCAAGTGGTATCCTATGGGATGTGATAGCTCTACCCTTCAAGATAACATCTCTACAAAGTCAGTGGAATCATAGGTATTCTTCACATGGCACTTCAACTTCGCAATAAGCTGTCATATCCTCAAAGCTACCAAATCAAGCAACGATCCAAAAATCCATATTAGCCCAATATTGCGAATATGAATTGAGAGATGGAGCGGTCACTTCCTTCCAACCTCCATGCCCGCATATTGACCATGAAGGACTCACTTATTGACGATATCCATAATGCAATTGTGATTTTTGGTTTGGGGGGATCATCTAGGACACCCCACACCTTCATTGCAAACCCTTGAATGCTAAAGTTTCGGATCCATTTCAAGCACTTCAAATGGTATTTTTGTGAAAATTCCAAGTCCTAGATCTAGAATCCTACTGCATGACAAATTGAATTAACTTCTCCTACTTGTTATTAAAAATAAATAAGTTATTCGCAGATTTCTTCCCTAAACATTGATGTAATTACTAAAGCAAACTTCACTTAATTAAATTTAGATGCAAAAGCAGAAAACTAAGCAAAAGAAAAAACATCACACGAGACACCGTTATTTTTTGGACAAATGTCCTCGGCAAAACCAAATGCGCGAAAACCGGGGCAACACATATGAGGGGTTTATTATTAAGCGGCAATAAATTCTGAATACATCTACTGAATGTCACTCCGAAAATCCCGATCGATTTGGCCTCCGAATGATGTGCGTCTAACGGACTATGCGCAATCCCGGTGTCACCCCTCCCGAGCGTCTAACGGGGCTATGCGCAATCATTGCGCAATCCCAGCTTCACCCCTCCCGAGCACTCGCGTCACTCGCTTCGGGTTGATCTCGCTCTCCAAAAAAATTTGATATCCGCCTCCCTGTCTCACACCCGGCTTCCGACTTCAAAATCAAATCTTCAAGAAACCATTCGTATTTCTCTCGCTCATTTGCGCAGCCTCTGCGTAGCCCCGTGTGGCTCGCGGCTGAGCCGTTGGATCTATCTCTACCTTTCTCTACTAACGATTCTTCGAGCCGAAATATTTCTCTCCGGATACGGTCTCTGCCCTCAACTGCATGAGAATTTCTCGATTTGGTTTTTCCTCCAGTATTTCTCACTTCAAAAAAATTTGATCTCTTGATCTCTTGATGTTTGACAAGTCGCCCATCAATCACTTTGCGTTGTTGCTTTTTACCATTGTACTATCGTTTATCCTGTCCACAGATCAACACTACATCCGTACTCCAACTCCCCTCTCAAATGTTGCATCTGCTGCTAGCACTCCATCGCATAACTCTACACTACAACACAACGCTATTTGAGAGAAGCATCCGAAAAACATCCAAAATTTTGAACAAGTGTTTAGGATGCATCTCGATGTTGAAACTCTAACCGATCTGCTAGTCCCACGTCTGTCCTCCGAAGCCCTTATCGTTGATGTTGCTCTGCCTCGCGTCCCTCTACATTGTTGCAACTCTGCTTTGCGCTACTAATGACTACATTTGTTGCTCAAACACTCCTCGCAAAGACGGAAAACTCCTCCAACCTCGCTACGACTAATCTTGGGCACTCGTAGCAAGGTCAAGATCCGGAAGAGGTGGACTCCTCAAGGATCCTTCCCAACTTGAAGTTCTTCCAAACTTATAGCTCAATGTCGCCCCATCTCCCTCCTAGAGATGCGTCGACACTCATGGCATACTCATCTTCCTCGTATCTTTGCGAGCGCGCCCTTCGGATCATGCTTCTTGTCCTTGCCCTTTTTCTTCAAAGGACACTAGGTAGCGTAGTAACCAAGTTCACCACACCTGAAAGTGCTTTATCTTCGAGACGTCCTTCTTTTGTCTTCGTTGTTCCCGTTTGCTCCTTGGATACAACGGGTTGAATTTTCCTCCTCCTTCGTCTTCAACACATCTGCTATCGTGGCCATCAAGTTTGCACTTGACTAGGTCCCTCCTTAGCTCTTCTTGTCGAAGAGCGCCCTCCCACATCTCTTCCCATCTCGCGCAAGGTTGCACTGCCTCAGGATGCTTTGGACAAAAACCTACCATTCTTCGACCTGTGTTGAGGGGCAAACCCTACCATCGCGGTAGGCTAAGGTGTGGACTCCTCGACTGCTAGTTGATCGTGGATTTCTTGAAGTTTTCGACAAGAATGGATCAATACACTCCCCTCTTTCGCATCTCGCATCATTCTCAATTTCCGATTTAAGTACATATTCCCCTCGTTCGGAAGAGCCTTCAGTATAGCGTTGCTAAGGCTTCTCACATCCGCCTGAGTTGTGTCCTTGCTAGCTATGTGGGACACTATGTGATCCTCGAACTCCATCAAGGAGTGGCCTCTTAGCCTTCGCCATATCGCTCGTGTACTTCTTCGGGCGGATCCGGATCTACGGGGACAACTACGGTACTCTACACGAAAAGCTTGAGATCGTACTAATCTAGAAGACGTGTGATTTCGTGCCTTCCGGAGTCGAGGCTCCCTCCAACCGGTCCCGATCTCTAATCCCGTGAGCTGCCATGGCCGTCAAGTAAATGTCGAATCAAGCGCCACCTTTCCCCCTCGCACGACGCATCGGATTGGCTTACGCACACCTTCTAGAGCTTGTAGATTTGCACACTCGAGTCGCTGCTCGGATCTTGGAAAAATGAAATTCTCCCCGGCCAGGGAACTTCCGAGCAAGAAAATTCCCTCACTATGCTTTCTACGTCTCTCTTCGACGACATTCGACAAGCAAAAAACAAATTATGCTCACGAAAAATGCTGTCTCCGCAGCTTGTCGTCGCTCCCTTTGGCTCTCGAAAAATTCCGATATGTAAGCCCTTCCTCACTATCGACTTACCCAGAGAGAACGTTCCCAAAAATTTCAGCCATCCGAGCTCCGAATCGCACAATCCTCCCGGGAATTCGAACTATTGCTTTTCTGCAAAGCATATTCGACCTCCTTTCTCGATGTTGGATATTCTCTTCCCGTTTCACCCACAACGCTCCACAACTTCGATACCATGTGAAAATTCCAAGTCCTAGATTTGGAATCCTACCGCAACAAACCGAATTAACTTATCCTACTTGTTATTAAAAATAAACCAGTTATTTGTATATTTCTTTCGTAAACATTGAAGTAATTACTTGAGCAGACTTCACTTAATTAAATTTAGATGCGGAAATAGGAAATCGAGAAAAAGAAAAACATCACACAGGACATCGTTATTTTTGGACAAATGTCCCCAGAAAAGTCAAATGCAGAAAAGCGATGCAACGGATCCGAGGGTTTTAATATTAAGCAACAATAAATTTGGAATACATCTTTGAATGTCACTCCGGGACAATTCGAGTTACAAAGAATATGATGACAGAAAGATTAGTGAGGTTACCTCACACTATCACTGAAATCCGGCTGATTCTGCCTCGAATGATGTGTCTCTAATAGGCTTTGCCCCTACCTCTCTGCAGTCAGCGTCACCCCTCCCGCAGCACTACATCACTCAGTTTCTAGATCGATCTTCTCTCCAAAAATTCGATATCCGCCTCTGTCTCACACCTCAACTTCCAGCTTCTAAAATCAAACCTTCAGCAAACCATTCGGATTTCCTTCGGCCCTGTGTGTAGCCTTGCATCAGCCTCTCTGGCGCTGCACTAAAGCTATTGGATCTCTCTCTGCCCTTCTCTGCTGATGATTCTTTGGCTGAGAAAGATTTCTCTCCGGATACTATCTCTGCCCCTCAACTGCGTGAGAATCTCTGAATCTGATTTTCCTCTGAGGATTGCTCACTTCAAAAAATTTGATCTCATGATCTCTCTGGGGTATTTTCCAAATGACCCTCAAGCCTTCCTTTATAGTCTACTCGTTGTGACTTCAACAGCCAAGATTAGATCTCCAATCAACGACTAAGATTACATTTTGAAATGATCGCTTTTTCTAGAAATTACACCCACAGAGTTTAGATTAAAACCCATTAATTATTATAATTTCCTAAGTTAGACTTTGTGTACTCAATAACAATAAATAATTTATCAAATAAAACCTGTTTCTAGTGGAACTTCCCAAAACAATTTTCGAGTTATCGGAATGCATGTGTCTAAGCCCTTCCACAAAATTTGAGACTTTGAACACATATGATTCTACCACAAATCAACACTCCCTCTTAGTGAGAATGTGCTCTAACAAATATGCCCCTACCTGCACATTGCTCGACTCGAAGCATCTCCCTCTGTGCTGATGTTTGAAATGTTGCCCATCAATCATCGTGTTGTTGCCGCAACTCGTACTTGCTGTTGATCTGTCACAATCAACATCGCATTCGTACTACAACTCCCTCTCAAATGCTGCATACTGCACGCTAGCACCGCCATTGCTAACTATACTGCTACGCAATACAGTTGTTGAGAGAAGCAAAGCTGAAAAAGATTCAAAATTTTGAACAAGTGTTTATGATGCATCTCGATGTCGACACTCTGATCGTTTGCTAGTCCCACGTTGTCCTCCGAAGCACTACATTCTTGTTGCTCTGCATTGCATCTTTTGCGTTGCTGTAACTTTTCTTTGCACTACAAACCCACCGGACCGTCGCTCAAACACTTCTCCGCACCACGGAAAACTCCTCTAACCTACTACAAGTCGATCTTGGCACTTTCGTAGCAAAGGTCATGATCCAAGAGGTGGACTCCTCAGGATCTTTCGCCCAACTAAAGTTCTTGCAAATTTATGTTGAAATTTGGTTACTCGAGGACAAAGGTGGTTCCCTAAGGCTTTGATCTTTGGCCTAGGGAAAAGTGTCCAAACGAGCTTTAATTTTTCTTCTAAAGTGACTTTATAAAGTTATAAAGTCAAATCTAATTTAAAAGTGACTTTAAGTGATAAAGTTACTAAAGTCTAATTTTAAAGTGACTTTAATAAAGTCAATATAAAATTAGAAAGGAAAAGTGACTTTGGAAATAAATGACTAAGTGGGTCTTTATTAAAGTGAGTAGAATTAAAAAAATAGAAAGTGAGATTTAAATGAGCATTTAATCTCAAAGCCCTAGATCTCAATCTATTTCAGCCATTGGATTTAGGGATTCCCCAAAAGTCACGTAAGGTTAGGTTAAAGGAGGAAAAGGAGGAAAAGGTCATTCATTCTTTCATGAGCAGATTGGGAGAAGGAGAGAAGGAGAGCAAGGGAGATTTCTGAGCAGTGAGGAGAAAGAGAGCAGCGGATAGAGACTTCAGCAAAATCCGTACAGCAGCAAAGAGGCACAATTCCCAAGGGAGAAATCCGTATAGTAGAAGGTTGGCACATTTTTCGAGGGAGAGGCACAGTTTTCGAGGAAGACCGTACAGTAGCTTCAGCATTTATTTCTGGGCACGAAAATCGAGGAGAGAGACTGCTAGTTGGTGGCACGAATTTCTAGAAATCCGTACAGCAGCCGTACAGCAACTTCGGCACAGATTTCGAGGCAAAGGAGCAAGGAAATCGAGGAGGGGGTTTGCTGTCAAATCCATACAATCCGTACAGCAGTACGGTCGTACAGCTGGGCACACATTTCGAGAAAGTCAATTCAGCATTTAATGCTGTAATAAATGCTGTAAAATTTATGTTTTGAGTTTTTCCTATTTGGCATGTTTTCCAAGGCAGAGTGAATGCACGGAAATCGAGATAAGTACAGTTGTTTAGTTGCTGAAATTTTTGCTGTAATTTATGCCTCACTGTAAAAGCATTTTCAGAAATAAGGAGCTCTCAAACTGGTTTTCCCCAAGAGTTGTAGGGGGTTTCTCCAGGGTCACCTTGACCAAAAATTACTGTGTTACGATGTGTTGAATGGCTGTTTGTATCTGCTGATTTTTATTTCTGCATTTTCCAGCATTCTGAAAAATTTCCAGAATTTATGTTTTCAGCAAATATTTATTTTCCAGCTTGTTGAATGTAAGGTTATGGGAAAGGGCATTTAACTGATTGGAAAAATAAGGTGAAACTGAAAACCGGGGTGGGAAACAAGAAATTTCTACATGGTATCAGAGCTTGGGTGCTGAAAGTGCAGTTTGGGACAGCAAGGAGAAAAATACAGCCTGCTGATTTTTCACTCAGAAAATTCCAGCAATCTGATTTTTCACAAACAGAATTTTTATCTTTACTACAGCAGTGCTATTTTTCAGTTTTTTAGGACAGCAGGATGTCATTGGGATTGAGGGTGGAGGATAGGTTGAATGGGCATACCAATTACAGAATTTGGAAGGAGAGAATGCAGAGTATCTTTGAGGAGGCAGAAGTCTGGGACATCATGGCGCATACCACACAGAACCCTGTTGTTGTGCCTATTGATGATGTTCAATTAGCAACATATAATAAAAAGAACAACAAGGATAAGAGATTGATCCTAGACGGAATCAAAGACCATTGCATTCCTCATGTGAGAGGAAAGAGAAATGCTCATGAGATGTGGACAACATTGTCCAATCTCTACCAGACTACCAATGAGAACCGGAAAATGGTCCTGAAGGAGAAGTTGAAGACCATTAAGATAGGTAAGACTGATAGTGCAGCTGGATATCTCACAAAGATTACTAATGTAAGAGATGAGTTGGCAGCAGTTGAAGAGGTCATTCTACCCACTGAGTTGGTGCGGATTGCAGTGAATGGCCTCCCCAGTTCATGGATGAACTTTGCTGATGGGGTTTGTGCACGTGAGACCCTTCCCACATGGGAGAGGTTTTGGGATGATTGCATTCAGACAGAGATCAGGAAAGGTCGGCTTGGGGCAGCCAAGCCAGTTGAGCAGGATGAGGATGTAGCACTGTTGGCAGGACGCAAGAAAGGCAAAGGGAAGAAGCAGGCTTCCACAAGCAATGGTGGGGGCAAAGGCAAAGGTAAAGGTAAACAAGATAACACACAGAAGGACTATTCCAAAGTGAAGTGTTGGAATTTTCAGAAGATGGGACACTATGCAGTTGTGTGTCCGGAGAAGAAGAAGAAGAAGGGGAAGAACCAGAGCATGGCAGCTTCAGCAGAGGTTGAGGACTTTGCAGATCGTTTTGACCGGGAGTTTGGGTTCACTGTGTGTGAGTCCTCTAGTGCGGGATTATCTGCCATAGAGGTTCAGAGGGAGCATGCTTTTCCCTCAATTAGCGGAGCATCTTCGGGTATCTGGTATGTGGACAGTGGGGCTTCACGTCATATGACAGGAGTCCGTGAGTACTTCTCAGAGCTTTCAGAGAGTGGCACTGATATAGAGGTGGTACTCGGTGATGACAGAGTTGTTAGAGCAGTCGGTGTCGGAACACTGACATTTCAGAGGGAACCAAAACCTCCCTTGAAGGTGTCAGATGTTCTTTATGTGCCAGGGATGAGGAAGAACCTCATATCCGTCTCAGCTTTGGAGGACAGAGGATATGAGGTACTGTTCAGGGGAGGACAGGTGTTGATGTACCCCAGGGGCACTCCAGCTGATTCAGCTAGAGTGATAGGTGTACGCCATGCAAAGGTGTACAAGTTTGCATTCCAGTCCCTTTTGGCATTGAGCAGTAGCACTGACAGCAGAGCTAGCAGTTCTGAGTTGTGTGAGATTTGGCACCGCAGGATGGGGCACATGTATCATGGAGCCTTGAGGACTTTGCGGGAGACCACTACAGGTGTGCCAGATTTCAGTACTGATCACTTTGATACTTGCAGAGGATGTGCGATGGGCAAGTTTGCCAAATCCCCTTATCCTAGCAGTGACAGCAGAGCGACTGGGATACTTGATTTGATTCATTCCGATGTGAGCGGTCAGATGTCTCATGTTTCCTTGAGTGGATATGAGTACTATGTGTTATTCATTGATGATCACTCCAGGAGGACCTGGATTTATTTCTTGAAGACCAAGAGTGAGGTCTTCAAGCGGTTCCAGGAGTTCAGAGCTCTTGTGGAGACACAGACAGGTCGGAAGATCAAGTCCCTGAGGTCGGACAATGGAGGAGAGTACACCCTTGGAGAGTTTGTTGACTATTGTGTAGAGGCAGGCATTAGGAGGGAGTTCACTGTTCCTTACAACCCCCAGCAGAACGGGGTTGCGGAGAGGAAGAACAGATCCATCGGAGGGGCTGCCAAAGCCATGTTACATGATCAGGGGTTGCCATTGTTTTTGTGGGCAGAGGCCTGCAACACAGCTGTTTACTTGCAGAACAGGAGTCCGCATCGTGCCTTGGGGCACATGACTCCGGAGGAGGCTTTTTCTGGGAAGAAGCCTGATATTGGTCATCTTCGTATCTTTGGGTGTATTACATACTCCTACATACCCAAGGAGAAGAGGACCAAACTAGAGCCCACCGCAGAGAAGGGTATCTTTGTGGGCTACAGTGAGACCTCAAAGGCCTTTTGGATTTACATTCCTGCACGGAGGAAAGTTGTTGTCAGGCGGGATGTGAAGTTCGAGGAGGACAGGGCCTTTAGGAGGTCACGGGAGTTAGAGTATCTGGATCAGCCAGACCCTCAGCAGCAGTTGAGTCAGTCGCAGGGATCTAGTGGGCAGGGATCAGGAGGATCCGGAGGTACATCTATGACGATGTCAGGTCTGTCAGTGAGCAGTGGCTCACAGAGTCAGAGGGGTGGTGCTTCGGGCAGCATGCAGAGCAGTCCACAGAGCAGTTCACTAGGGAGTCCACTGATGGACAGTTCACACGGTACCTCAGCTTCTATAGGTTCAGGTGCAGGCAGGAGGACAGCAGATAGACAGTCAGGAGTTCAGGCTCCTGATGATGATAAGGAGGAGGAGTTTCATTCTCCAATGGGATAAGTGTGCTCAGGGAAGAGGAAGCCCAAGTGGCTTCAGGACACCTTGAGAGAGGCCACATCTGTTGTTGGGCCTAAGAGGCCGGTCAGAGAGAGCAGACCACCTGAGAGGTTTTGTAGCTATATGGCAATGGCTACCAACATCCTTGACTCTGAGCCTTCTAGCTATGAGGAGGCAGCTAGCCAGTAGGTCTGGAGAGAGGCCATGCAGGAGGAGTATTCTTCTATCATGAAGAATGATGTCTGGGAGGTGGTGCCGAGGCCTGAGGGCAAATCCGTGGTTACTTCGAGATGGCTTTACAAGGTAAAGCATGCTGCAGATGGCAGCATTGAGAAATTCAAAGCGAGGTTTGTGGCTAGAGGGTTCTCCCAGGTAGAGGGAGTTGATTATGAGGAGACCTTCGCTCCCGTAGCTCGATATACTTCGATCCGCTCCATTATATCGATAGCAGCAGAGATGGGTTGGAAGATCCACCAGATGGATGTGAAGACCGCATTTCTCAATGGCTTCATACGGGAGGAGGTGTACATTGAGCAGCCACAGGGCTTTGAGGTGCATGGGAAGGAGTCCCATGTGTGCAGACTGAAGAAGGCCCTTTATGGCCTGAAGCAAGCTCCCAGAGCTTGGTACTCCAGGATAGATACATACTTGCAGAGGATGGGTTTCACAAAGAGTTAGGCAGATCCGAACCTTTACTATATTGTGATAGGTGAGGAGCCTCTCATTATGGTGCTGTATGTGGATGACTTAGTCATTACAGGAGTAGAGAGACTCATAGAGCACTGCAAGAGAGATCTTGCAGCGGAGTTTGAGATGAAGGACATTGGCTTGATGCATTACTTTTGGGTTTGGAGGTGTGGCAGGAGGAGGGGCATTTCTTCCTGGGGCAAGGGAAGTATATTGTGGACATCCTTGGCAGATTCCACATGGAGGACTGTAAACCCATGTCGACACCAATGATCACCAACTGGAAGAAGCTCCATGCTTCGGATTCCGAGTTGGTGGATCCCACATTGTACAGACAGCTGATTGGTTCCTTGATGTATTTGGTCAACACTAGACTAGATATTTGTTTTGCAGTCAACACGATGAGTCAGTTTATGTGTGAGCCTAGGAAGGTTCACTGGGTGGCTGCAAAACAAATTTTGCGGTACTTGCAGGGGACAGTGGATTATGGTCTGGACTACAAGCAGGGGGATGGAGTGAGATTGGCAGGTTACACTGATTCTGATTGGGCAGGTTGTGCTTCTGATAGGAAGAGCACTTCAAGGTGTTGTTTTGGGTTGGGTTCGGCAGTGGTGTCATGGTTCAGCCGGAAGCAGCAGTCAGTAGCATTGAGTTCAGCGGAAGCAGAGTATATGGCAGCCAGTCTAGCTAGTTGTGAGGCCATCTGGCTTCGCAAGATGTTCTTTGGCTTATTTGGTCAGCCATTGAGACCTTCAGTGATTTACTATGATAATTAGAGTTGCATTAAACTCACGGAGAATCCAGTATTTCATGACAAGTCAAAGCATATCAGGATCAAATATCATTTCATCAGAGACTATGTTCAGAAAGGAGCAGTGAAGCTTGAGTATATTCCCATTGATGAGCAGGTTGTAGATATTCTTACCAAAGCCTTACCACGGGGCAAGCATGTCTACTTCAGAGACAAGATGGGTGTGGTGAGGAACACCTTCCTCGGTAAGAGGGAGTGTTGAAATTTGGTTACCGGAGGACAGGTGGTTCCCTAAGGCTTTGATCTTTGGCCTAGGGAAAATTGTCCAAAAGAATTTAATTTTTTCTTCTAAAGTGACTTTATAAAGTTATAAAGTCAAATCTAATTTAAAAGTGACTTTAAGTGATAAAGTTACTAAAGTCTAATTTTAAAGTAACTTTAATAAAGTCAATGTAAAATTAGAAAGGAAAAGTGACTTTGGAAATAAATGACTAAGTGGGTCTTTATTAAAGTGGGGTGAATTAAAAATAGAAAGTGAGATTTAAATGAGCATTTAATCTCAGCCCTAGATCTCAATCTATTTCAGCCATTGGATTTAGGGATTCCCCAAAAGTCACTTAGGGTTAGGTTAAAGGAGGAAAAGGAGGGAAAAGGTCATTCATTCTTTCATGAGCAGATTGAGAGAGGAAGAGAAGGAGAGCAAAGGAGATTTCTGAGCAAAGAGGAGAAAGAGGGCAGTTGATAGAGACTTCAGCAAAATCCGTACAACAGCAAAGAGGAACAGTTTCCAAGGCAGAAATCCGTACAGCAAGTGTTGGGCACATTTTTTGAAGGAGAGAGGCACAGTTTTTAAGGAAGACCGTACAACAGCTTCAGCATTTATTTCTGGGCAGATTTGGGCACGAAAATCGAGGAGAGATTGCTAGTTGGTGGCACGAATTTCTAGAAATCCGTACAACAGCTTTGGCACAGATTTCGAGGCAAAGGAGCACGAAAATCGAGGAGGTTTTTCTGTCAAATCTGTACAGTCCGTCCAGCAGTACGGCCGTACAACTTGGCACAAAATTCGAGAAGCTCATTTCAGCATTTAATGCTGTCATAAAAGCTCTAACATTTCTGTTTTGGGTTTTTACTATTTTGCACGTTTTCCAAGGCGGAGTGAATGCACAGAAATCGAGATAAGTACAGTTGTTTAGTTGCTGAAATTTTTGCTGTAATTTATGGCTCACTGTAAAAGCATTTTCAAAAATAAGAAGGAGCTCTCAAACTGGTTTTCCCCAAGAGTTGTAGGGGGTTTTTCCAGGGTCACCTTGACCAAAAATCTCTGTGTTATAATGTGTTGAATGGCTGTTTGTATCTACTGATATTTATTTCTGCATTTTCCAGCATTCTGTAAATTTTCCAGAATTTGTGTTTTCAGCGAAAAAAAATTATTTTTCTGTTGTTGAATGTAATGATATGGGAAAGGGCATTTAACTAAAAGGAGAAATAAGGTGAAACTGAAAACTGGGGTGGGAAAACAGAAAATTTCTACAATTTACAGCTCAATGTCGCCCCATCTCCCTCCTGGATATGCATGGGCACTCATGGCATACTCATCTTTCTCTATCTTTGCAGGTGCAGCCTTCAGATCATGCTTCTCGTCCTTGTCCTTTTTCTTCACCACACTTGAAGCACTTTATCTTCGAGACGTCCTTCTTTCATCTTCATTTCTCTTGTTGCTGCTTGGATGCAAGGGTTGTGTTTTCCTCCTCGTCCTTTGTCTTCGACCCAATTCTACTGTTGCCACCAAGTTTGCACTTGATTAGGTCCCTCCTTAGCTCTTCTTGGTGAAGAGCAACCCACATCTCTTCCTAAATCGGCAAGGTTGCTCTACCCAGGATGCTCTCAAAAAAAACCTGCCTTTCTTCGGTGACTGCGTTGAAGGCCAACCTTACTATTGCGGTAGGCTGAGGTGCGGACCCCGTGACTGCTAGTTGATCATGGATTTCCTAAATTTTCGACATGAGCGGATCAATACACTCCCCTTTTAGCATCTGCATCATACTCAGTTTCTAATCTAAGTATATCTTCCACTGTTCGGAAGAGCCTTCGTATAGCATTGCTAAGGCTTCCCACATCTGCCTAGTTGTGTCCTTGCTAGCTACATGGGACACTATGTGATCCTTGACTCCATCAAGGAGCAACTGCTTAGCCTTCCACATATTAGCCGTGTACTTCGTCAGCGGACCTGGATCTGTAGGGACACCTACCGTACTCGTCAAGAAACGCTTGAGAATTTACTCATCTAGAAGGCATGTGATTCTTGCATTCCAAATCACATAGTTGGAGGCTCCCTCCAACCGGTCCTGATCTCTAAGCCCATGAGCTGCCATGGCCGTTAAGTAAATGTTGAATCAACTACCACTTTTCCCCCTCTGTGCAGCACTAGATTGGCTTACACACTCCTTCTGAAGCTTATTGCTCTGCCACCTGGATCTACTGCTCAAATCTTGGAAAAATTAAATTCCCCAGCCAGGAACTCTTCCTCAAGAAGAAAATTCCCTCACTATGCTTCTGCTTCCTATTCTGACGACTTTTTGCCCAGCAAAAACAAATTATGCCTGCAGAAAATTGCATTCCACCAACTCTGCGTTGCTCCCTTTGCCTCGGAAAAATTCCGATCTTGAAGCACTTCCTCTCTGTCGACTCACTCAGAGAGAGACTTTCCCGAAAATTTCAGCCATCCAGGCCTAGACTGCGCTATCCCTCTGGGGATTCGAACTGCTTCTTTCTGCAGCTATTCGGCCTCATTCTCAGTGTTGGATCTACTCTTCCCGTTTCACCGCAACGCTCCACAACTTCTGATACTATGTGAAAATTCCAAGTCCTAGATCTGGAATGCTACTGCAACAAACTGAATTAACTTCTCCTACTTGTTATTAAAAATAAACAAGTTATTTGTAGATTTATTTTGTTAACATTTAAGTAATTACTGAAGCAAACTTCACTTAATTAAATTTAGATGCGGAAATAGGAAACTGAGCAAAAGAAAAACATCACAGCACAGCGTTATTTTTGAATAAATGTCCTCGAAAAAACCCAATGCGGGAAAATTAGTGCAGCATATCTGAAGGTTTTATTATTAAGCAACAATAATATCTACATACATGTCTGAATGCCACTCCGGACAATTTAGTTACAGAGAATATGACTGACATAAAGATTAGTGAGGTTACCTCACACTATCACTAGAAATCTCTGTTGATCCGGCCTCTGAATGATGTGCCTTTGACAAGCTCTACGCTGCCTTTGTGCAGTCACTGTGCAATCCCAGTGTCACCCCTCCTGGGCACTGCGTCAATGAGTTTCTGGATCGATCTTCTCTCCAGAAATTTCGATCTTTGCCACTTGGTCTCACACCCTGGCTCCCGGCTTCTGAAATAAAATCTTTAGCAAACCCTTCGGATTTCCTCTGGCCCTCTACGCAGCCTCTGCGTAGCCCTGCGTGGCTCTGTCTCAGCCTCTTTGGCTCTACGCTAGAGCTATTGGATCTCTCTCTGCCCTTCTCTGCTGATGATTCTCTGGCTGAGAAATATTTCTCTCTGGATATTGTCTCTGCCCCTCAACTGCGTGAGAATCTCTCGATCTGGTTTTCCTCTGAGCAATTCTCACTTCAGAAAATCCGATCTATTGATCTCTCTGGTGTATTTTTGAAATGACCCTCAAGCCTTCCTTTATAGTCTTCTCGTTGAGACTTCAACGACTGAGATTAAACATCCAATCAACAGCTAAGATTACAGTTTGACTTGATCTGGTTTTTCTAGAAATTACACCCACAGTTTAGATTAATACCCATTAATTATTTTAATTTCCTAAGTTAGACTTAGGGTCCTCATTAGAAATAATTAATTCATCAAATAAAACTATTTCCTGGTGGAATTTCCCAAAACAATTTATGGGTTATCTGGAATGCATGTGTGTAAGCCTCTCCATAAAATTTGAAACTTAGAGCACATCTGATTCTACCACAAATCAACACTCCCTCTCTGTGAGGAATGTGCTCTAGCAAATATGCCCTACTGCACACTGCTCTGACTCTGAAGCATCTCCCTCTGCGTTGATGAGGATTGACATGCTGCTCATCAATCACTACGCTGCTGCTGCTACTGTACTAGTGTTGATCCTGTTGTGAAAATCCATATTACCCGGAATCCTATGGCAACAACTGATGGAAAATCTTCTATTTGTTATTTTACATAACAAATTATTTAGTGTGTTCTACAAACAAATATCGAAATCCATTCACTACAGCCTACACAACTAAACGACGGATGAAATACAAGTGCGGAAAAAAATCTAAAAGACAAATAGATCACACAACCATTCGACACAACTATTTTTGGACTAATGTCCTTGGAAAAACCCAATGTGGGAGTACTGGTGCAGCAAATCTGAGGGTTCATGTTATTATGCAGTAAATTCTGAGTACAAATCTATGATTGACGAGACTGTCAAATCATACAGAAAACTGACAAAAGAGATCTCGTGAGAGAAACCTCACTCCTCCATGGGAAACTAGCATTGATTAGCACCCAGGCTGGACCGCCCTACGTTGCCTCTGCAGAGTGACTGTGTCACAACTCGACTGCCCTTTTGCCTCTGCGCTGGTCTCACTGCTGGCTAGAAACTGAAGCCTACTGGCCTCCGGAAAATCTCTCTGGGATCTGACACTAGCTCTACACTATCTCCTCAGCAGGAAAACATCTTTCTGTAATATCCCGAAGGGGAAATAGACAGTAATACAAAGCATACGACAAGATATAAAATGCTAGAAACAGATCATGAAGCAAATAAACATGAAATAGAGAGAATGCTAAGCCATTTTATTATACTGAGAAATAGAAATGAGTACAAGAGGTGATTAGAATGATGGCACCTCGACTTGCACCAAGCAAGTGTAGGAATACTCTCAGAATATCAATGGAAATGGCTGCTCTCTGATCTGCGTCCAAGCTGCTGGAATACTGTCGTGCTGCTACTACTGCTGGAACAAAATGAGTATTTGGGGCTGCTCCCCTACTCGGAAAAATCTGATACTCTGGAATCGGCCTCTACTCACAATACCCAGAAAAGCCTAGAGAGCGTTTCTGAAATAGTCGACCCCCGAAAATGCCTCCCTTGAGGATCTACACTATCCTCTCAAGGGCCACACTAGTGCTGAATGCTATCCTCCCAAATATGGCCTTCCTCTTTGGCAAATGTCTCCAATAGGCAAGGGTTGGCCCCTTGCTCAATCCTCTAGCCTGAATCCTCCGAAATGGCAATAATCCGGAGCTCCCCCAAGATGAATTGCGTCCTCCCTCTCAAGACTCCGCAGTCCCTGAATGCTCTGCTCCTCCACGAATGCAACCACCGATCCTCCTACAAAATGCTAATGGAAATACCTCACCCAAGCAAGCACTCGAAGTCTCCCAGGGCTGAGGGTGGAATCTCCGAACGAAGACACTCGATGTACTAAACAGTACTGCAGACAAGCTAAACAACCAGCGTGCTCCAAGTCGAAATGACTAGCTCAATATGCATAAACTTGAATGACCAAATGAGGGGGCTCTCCTCCCTTTTATAACGATGGGCCTCTCTCACCCTAGGCCCCACCACCTCCATGTGCTCCTTGGCCCACGCTGTCCCTCTCATCTACGTGAGGTAGGCCCCACGCTGCCCACGTGGACTGCGTCCTCCTTTCCCTGCGCTGTCCACTTGGCCACTAGGCCCCACTCCCTTAATTTCGATGTGGAATTTAGGAAAGTGCTTTATCCTAAGTGAATTAATTAATATTTTTCTCACTTTATTCATGCTCCAACTATAATAAGGCAAAATTGGTCAAAATTAATATTTTCAATTAGCTATCGCTAATTGGGAATATTACAGTCTCCCCTGGCAAAATGTTGCTTGACCCCAAGCAACTGTAGTGATGGATGCTGCAAGATCTTCTCACTCTCCCAAGTGGCATCCTCATCCGGCAAATTCTTCCACCTCACTAAGAATTCCCTGACTGTCCTACTCCGCAACTGCCTCTTCCTGGTATCAATAATGGCCTCCGGCTATAGCACCAAGTGCCCCTCATCATCTGTAGGCGGAAGCTCCCCTGTCACTGTCACCTGCTGTCCCAGTGCCTTCTTCGGGCACGATACGTGAAAGATGTTATGAATCTTGCTGCCCTTCTGCCCAACTCTTCGTATCACCCTGTAAGGCTCATAAAAACGGGGCTTGCGCTTCTCAGCTCCCTTCTGCTTCAGAGTCGACTGTCAGTACGGCTGCAAACATAGGTAGACCAAGTCCCTTACCTCAAACTGTCTCTCCACCCGACCCTTGTCGACATACAGCTTCTGTTGTTTCTGCGTTGTAGCCATGTTATCCTTGAGAGCTCGGAGGATGTCCTGACTCTCTTAGATCCAATCCTTGGCTCTCGGAGCCTTGCTGGCACCAAACATCACATCAACAAAAGATAAAGCATGATAACCATATAATGCATAAAACGGAGACATACCGATAGACATGTGATGTGTGTTGTTGTAATAGTACTCTCCTAGGTGCAGCCACTTCAACCATGCTCTCTGCTGCCCACTGACATAGTTGCGCAAGTAGCCCTCCAGCCACTTGTTAACTATCTCTGTCTGCCCATCTGTCTGTGGGTGGTAGCTGGTGCTCGGTGTCAACTCTGTCCCCACCAACCGGAAAAGCTCCTGCCAAAAGCCGCCCATGAAGCGGCTGTCCCTATTGTTCCTGTCACTGACAATGGTCTTGGGAAGACCAAGTAACCTGAAGATGTCCCTGAAGAACAACTCCGCCACCTGTGCTGCTGTATAATGTGCGGATAAAAAATGTGCATATTTCGTCAGTCGATCAACGACGACGAATATACAGTCCTTGCCCTACACCATGGGCAACCCTGTGATGAAATCCATCAAAATACTCTCCCATTTCCCCTCTGGAATGGGAAGAGGCTGCAACAGACCTGCCGGATGGTTCATCTCCCCCTTGTTGCGCTGACAAACCTCGCACTCCCTGACATGCTGGAGTACGTCCTCCTTGAGGCCCTTCCATGAGAACCTCTCCCTGATGGCCCTGTAGGTTTTGGTAAACCCCTGGTGGCCAAATAATGGTGAATCGTGAGAAGCCTGCAATATCTTCTTCTTGAGCTGAGAGCCCTTAGTCAAGAAGATCTTGTCCTTGTAGTAGATGATCTCATCCATCACTCGGTATCTATCATCTATCACCAGTCCATCCAGAATCTCACAAGCAAACCTGTCCTTGAAGTACTCCACCAATAGCCGAGCCCTCCAATCTGCATCCAAACTCATCAGAGACAACGTGGTTGGTCTGCGTGAGAGTGCATTAGCCACCACGTTGTTCTTCCCTTTGACATACTCGATCTCAAAATCATAGGCTTGGATCTTGCTGACCCACTTATGCTGCCTCTCCTGTAGTTGTTTCTACTTTAACAAAAACCTGAGGCTATTGTGGTCAGTCCTCACCCTGAACCTGTTACCTACCAGGTACTGCCGGAATCTGGCCAATGCATGCATGATGGCCAACATCTCCTTGTTGTATATAGCATATAATTGCTCATGTGGAAGGAGCTTCCGGCTCTCAAAAGCTATAGGGTGGCCTCCCTGCATCAATACTGCATCGATCCCCTCTCCTAATGCATCACACTCCAGAACGAACGACTGTGTGAAGTCTAGCAATGCTAGCACTAGACAGCTGCTCATCACCTCCTTAAGCCTGTCAAAGGCTCGCTGTGCTGTGTCTGTCCAATTAAATGCCCCCTTCTTCGTCAGATCTATAAGGGGTGCAGCAAGCTGAGAGAAACTCTTGACGAACTTCTTGTAGTATGTGCAGATACCCACAAACCCCCAAAGTTCCGTCACATTTCTCGGCTCTAGCCAATCCCTGATGGCTTTGATCTTCTCCCCGTGGACCCTCACTCCATCCACCCCTGTGATGTGTCCCAACTACAGCATCTCCGTCAACCCAAACTCGCACTTGGAGAGCTTAGCATAAAACTATTGCTCCTCCAAAATACGTAACACTGCCTCTATATGCTAGAGATGCTCCTCCTATGTCCTGCTATATATCAATATGTCATCAAAGAAGACCAACACAAACTTCCTCAGGTGACTGCGGAAGATGTGGTTCATACATGACTGGAAGGTGGCCGGTGCATTGGTTAGCCCGAAGGGCATCACCAAGAACTCAAAATGGCCATAGTGGCACTTGAAAGTGGTCTTGGGAATGTCCTGTTCCCTCACGCAAATCTGGTGGTACCCGGATCTCAAATCAATCTTTGAGAAAAACTGTGCCCCTCTCAACTCATCCATCAGCTCGTCAATCCGAGAAATAGGGTACCTGTTCTTCATGGTCTTTTTTTTCAAGGCTCTATAACCAATGCACATCTTCAATGTGCCATCCTTCTTCTTCACCAACACTACTTAAGAAGCAAAAGGACTGGTGCTCAGCCGAATGTGTCCAAGAGCTAACAGCTCGCAGATAGCCCGCTCAATCTTGTCCCGATAGGCCTTGGGGTGCCTATAGGGTGTGGTAATGACGGCCTGTATGCCTTGCTCAAGCTCAATCGTATGCTCAAATCCCCGGTCCGGTGGCTATCCAGGTGGTATCTCTCCAAACACCATGGCATACCTGTCAAGGATGGTCTGTACCTTTGGATATACTATCTGCCCGGTAGTCCCTACCTCTGATGCACACAGCTCTACTGCCCACTCTATGTCTCCCTTCCAGAGGTCTGCCTCCATCCAATGTGTTGAAACTGTCTAGGGTGGGTAAGTATGCATGCCCCGTATCTTCTTGTGTTTCCCGGTCTTCTTGTCATCCCACTCCATCTCCAAGGGCTCCCAATCTGTGGTGACCTTCCCTAGAGTGATCAGCCACAGTACCCCTAATACCACATTGGCATCCGGTATGTTAACCACGAAAAAGTGGTCGGTCACTGTGTAGGTGCCCATCGTCACTGCCAACGCTGGGACATATCTGGCACACTGCATAGTCTGATCTCCTGGGACCAACACTGAAAACCCATCGAAGCTCTCTGTCTGTATACCTCTCCGCTCTACCATCTGTGCATCGATGAAGTTGTGGGTTGCCCTACTGTCCGCCAGTACTGATATTCGCTACCCCCGCACTGTACCTCGGACACGCAGCGTCAGATACTTGGGAACTCCTCGCAATGCTGCAAGGGCCCCTCCAGTGGGTGCAAAGGCTGCACCTCCTGCTCCTGGTGGTAGAGGTGGCAAATGATCCTGCGCTGCATGGCTACCCCCTACCTCCACGTCATCATACTCATCTTCTTCCCCACTGCTCTCGGAGAAGACCTCGATAAAATGTGCTTTTCCAGAAGCACATCTGTGTCCTAATGCCCACGGCTCCTAACAGGTGAAACACAACCTCTTCTTCTTCAACTCCCTCCCGGCATCATCGTCCAACTGTCCTCTACCCTGATTCCCCCTAGGAGGCGGAGTCCTCACATCCTTCCCCTTAGGCTGGAAAGCCTGTCTCTAGGGGTAAGGCGTGTTGGTCCTGGGTAAGGCATCCTGCAAATCCCGAGTCCTGCTAACTGCGTCATGGAGTGTGGTTGGTCTAGTGGATCTGACCAATCCCCGAAGCGGCTCTGCTAGCCCATCAATGAACATGTAAATCATCCGTGCCATAGATAGATCTGGCACCATCACCGAAAGTCTCAGGAAATCTAACATATATGTGTCCGGACTCCCGGTCTGTTTGAGCCTCGTCAGCTCAACAAAGTGCTCCTCCGGATCCCTCCGATCAAACCTCTCTATCAAGCTCTGGGTGAACTCGGCATATGCTGTCACTGACGAATGCCCGAGTGTAACCATCCCGTGGAACCACCAATCCTGGGCCTCGCCATCTAGATGCAGCGCTGCCACCTTGATGGCCTCCGTCTCCGACATCTGGTTGAGCTGGAAGTAGATTTCCAGCTTCTCCACCCAAGCCTTTGCCGAACTGTTTGATGAACCATCAAACATAGGCAAATGGAACCTGCTCATTGTACGCCGAGTGTCTCCCTCGTGATAATGCCGGTGTCCCCTGTGATGGTCGCGGGCTCTGCTGTCCCGCTGGAGCTGGACAAAATCTCGAAATGAAAGGGCATCCCTGAACTCCTGCCCGTATGTCTGGTACTCAACAAAGTAATCACCCATGTGGCCAGGCTCCGGCTCCTACTGTGCTCCTGCCCCTGTGTCTGCAGCCAGAAAAGTGGGCATAGTGGAACGTGTGGGTGCATGTGATGCCATGTGCTGAGTGGGCATCGTGCTCCTGCAAATGGTGGGATGTGCCTGATCCCTCACCAATCTGGAAACCCCTTGGGGTTTCACGGTCTAGCCTCTACAGCAGTGAATCTCTGTCCCATCATCTCAATCTGCCTCGACAGATCTTGTACTGACTTGAGGAGCTTTTCCCCAAACTTCTTCGCATCACTATCATCTGCCATCGATTCCTCCTGCTCTGCGTCCACTACTGGAACGCAGTCACCCTCTCCGTATGTGATTTTCAACCTATGTTCTCGGTCACAGTACTTCCTACCCCTGTAGCAAATATATGGCTTCTCTTCCGGTGTCATAGACAACTTGCTCCACAGGCTAACCTAGGTCTATGAGCTTTGATACCACTGTAATATCCCGAAGGGGAAATAGATAGTAATACAAAGCATACGACAATATATAAAATGCTAGAAACAAATCATGAAGCAGATACACATGAAATAAAGAGAATGCTAAGCCATTTTATTATACTGAAAAATAGAAATGAGTACAAGAGGTGATCAGAATGATGGCACCTCAACTTGCACCAGGCAAGTGTAGGAATACTCTCAGAATATCAATGGAAATGGTTGCTTTCTGATCTGCGTCCAAGCTGCTAGAATACTGTCATGCTGCTGCTACTGCTGGAACAAAATGAGTACTTGGGGTTGCTCCGCTACTCGGAAAAATCTGAGACTCTGGAATCGGCCTCTACTCACAATACCCAGAAAAGCCCAGACAGTGTTTCTGAAATAGTCGACCCCCGAAAATGCCTCCCTTGAGGATCTATGCTATCCTCCCAAGGGCCACGCTGGTGTTGAATGCTATCCTCCCAAATATGGCCTCCCTCTCTGGCAAATGTCTCCAATAGGCAAGGGTTGGCCCCTTGCTCAATCCTCCGGCCTGAATCCTCCGAAATGGCACTAATCCGGAGCTCCCCCAAGATGAACTGCGTCCTCCCTCTCAAGACTGCACAGTTCCTGAATGCTCTACTCCTCCACGAATGCAACCACCGATCCTCCTGCAAAATGCTGATGGAAATACCTCACCCGAGCAAGCACTCGAAGTCTCTTGGGGCTGAGGGTGGGATCTCCGAACGGAGACACCCGATGTACTGAACAGTACTGCAGACAAGCTAAAAAGCCAGCATGCTCCAAGTTGAAATGACTAGCTCAATATGCATAAACATGAATGACCAAATGAGGGGGCTCTCCTCCCTTTTATAACGATGGGCCTCTCTCTCCCTAGGCCCCACCACCTCCACGTGCTCCTTGGCCCACGCTGTCCCTCTCATCTACGTGAGGTAGGCCCCACGCTGCCCACGTGGACTGTGTCCTCCTTTCCCTGCGCTGTCCACTTGGCCACTAGGCTCCACTCCCTTAATTTCGATGTGGACTTTAGGAAAGTGCTTTATCCTAAGTGAGTTAATTAATATTTTTCTCACTTTATTCATGCTCCAACTATAATAAGGCAAAATTGGTCAAAATTAATATTTCCAATTAGCTATCGCTAATTGGGAATATTACACTTTCCCTCTGGCTCTGGGCAATGATTGCCTAAGCATTGCGTAAATCGCTTAGTGCTAATACTGTGGCTCTCTCTGTCTCTACTGCTGTGTACTCTCCAGCTCAGGAAACCTTCCAACCGAAACTACTACCCCTCACTGCAATGAAGAATCACTAGGATCCAATCTTCGTCCGAGCACTGCTCCATCAGAAGAATTTAATCTCTAGATTCTTTGTGTCTCCATGAATGTAATTTCTAGATGACCCTTGAAGTCCTTATAATCTTCTCGTTGAGGATTCAACAACCCAAATTAGATCTCTAATCGACGGATAAGATTAACTTTTGACTTGATACGTTTCTTCTAGATCATTCTCACTCATATTCTATTAAATACACTTTAATTATTTATTTTCCCCAAGTTTTAACTTAGCGTCACTTTAAAATTAATTAATTATTTCTATAGAATACAATCCGTGTGGAATTTGACCAAACACTTGAAGCCATTTCACGGATTGCCATTCTGACTGTTTATCTGCATTCACATGGTCCAAAGCCCCTGATTAGATCTTTTGTGAGCTTCAAAATTCAAGAAATTTGGCATAAATAGCGGAATTTTAGGCGAAAATTTGGGTTCCGCCGCTAGCGCGACTGTTTTGCTGACAGTCGCGCCATGTGGCGCGGGCCCTTTGGTAAAAAGAGCTCAGTGGCGCGGGTCCGTGCCCGATACCCGCGCCACTTGGTCCGGCCCTAAAATTTCAAAGGTGCCCTTACAGAGCTGATTTCTAAGGGGAAATCATTAAAAAATGCATGGAAAGAAAGAGAAAAGGAGCGCCTCTTACCTGTCACAGACGAGACGCTGAATAGTTGCCTGGATTGGTCGCAATCACCGTCAGAAGATTCTGCTCCAAATGGACCAATGTTGCTCTCCACAAGGTAAATAGTAAAAAGTAATTTTATTTTTTACCATTAGACATATTTATAACTTTTCGACGTTAAATGAGCTTTAAAAGTTATTTTTGTCAAATATTTGCATGTATTATGTCGAAAATGGATTTTACGCTTGTTGGGTATGTGCAGCGGCAGGTTTTGCGACTTAAAAGGTGGAAACGAGTTGTATTTTATACTTTTTCGGACTCGGTAAATACACGAAAAAGTCACTCTGGAGTCATCTTTCAGCTCTTTTCTGACTCTCTAAATATGAAAAGATTGCCGAGGCCCTTGTCGTTTCGATCTCGTTAAAATGGACACGAATCGACATTCACCCGGTATAAGTTTAACCCTTTTTCGGGCTGGGATGGATTGATTACGAAAAAGGAATACCCTAGCCTATCGCGACTAGGAGGTTTTCCCGGATATTATTTTCTACCTTTTCGGATCTGGGAAACTATTTACGAAAAGGGACCTGTGGAGTTTTCTTTTCCGCTGTCTTTTCAAACTCTCTAAACATGAAAAGACGCCGAGTTCTTCCTTTGTCAGACTCGTTAAACCCTGATGACATTGGATTCCATCGCAATGACGTTCTCCGATTTTCTCCTTCCTAGGACTCGTTAAATGCACTAGGATGGATTCGCCCGAAGGGCGGACTTATATCACAAGCATATGCTATCCCCTTCAAGCTTGTTATCAAAAATAATTGGGGTACTCGCCGGAAATGGTGGGGGAAAAATGGAACCATCGTCGTTGTCGTCGGCAGTATGTCGCTCTTGAACATGGCACTTGTCTGCATTCGTGTCGGGTTGGGGACATCTCATCTCGTTGCTTCACTTTGCTTCCATGGGTTTGGGTTATCTCTTTTGACCTCTCATCTGTTCACTGCCTCGTCGCCATGACCTTTGATCCGTTGATGTCAAATACTGCCAAGTCCATTGTCGTGCCGTTCATATGTTCACGAGAAGTTGGCCTCTGCAAATATCAACCTTCCTTTGTTTCTCATATGGTCCTAATTCACAACAAAACATTATGTTCCTCTGTCTCGTGTCGATGATGTGGGAATCATTATGGCCCACCTTCGATCAAGGTCACTTCCTGTCGACTTCAACTCATTATCCAGGAAGTTGGTCTAGAGACTCCTAATGGTACCTTGGAGTCTGCATGCCTCAATGGCAGGTTCGTCGCATTCGATGTGAAGTTTACATCATTGACTTCCGATCGAATGATTCTGCGGGTGTTCGACGTCAACTCATTTATTCACACGCCGTAGATTGTACCTGTAGTACCTTGAGGACCATTGTCATTATTGGTGGTTTCTCTCGCGTCTGTTAACAGCTTTCATCATTGGCTGGTAATCAGACGATGTTCTTGCATGTTCGACATCGGCTCACACATTCACATGCTCGAACTTGTACTTGTTTGGGTCGAGATGGAGCGCAAGACCCTGGATTTTGTCTGTTGTAATCCAGGCTGCGATTGTGGATTATTGTCATTATGTACATGACTCACTGATTGGATGGCTGCGACCATACCTGAGTCTATTTGTTTGATCTTAGTTGGATGGTTGCGCCCATACCCTAGATCCGGATTATAGCATACTCTGTTCGGATGGCTGCGTCCATACCATATATATACATCATGTACTTGAGATATCAGTTGTATCATTCTGTGCAGGTTTTCCGACGGCGGGCCTTCAGTTGGACATGTTCTCGTAAAGCATTTCACCCCTCTCTCTCTCGGACCTCATGCTTTAGGGGGCATCTGTTACACAGTAATTTGTCACCGTCCCTACCATTCCCCGTCCCGCACAATGGAGGACCCATTATGTGACCTGTGAACACTGTCATGCCTTGAAAACATCATCAATGCATCCCTCTGAGTGTGAGCTTCATTTCCCCTTGAGACATCTCCTTGCAAAATCCATGAAAAACAGCTCTTTTTGCATTGGCGCGGGTAGACAGTTCAGTACTCGCGCCAATCAGGGAAATCCTATAAAGAGGTCGCGCCACTTGGCGCTCTGTCATAGAGCAGCAATCGCGCCACCCATTTTAGGGACTGTTTTTTAAATATGGATGGCGGAAGTTGAGTTCAAACAAACTCACAACCAGTGCCTATCTTGAGTTGGGAGGTTTGGCTGCGGGAGTTCTATGGAAGGGAAGTGGTTTTGCCACCTTCTATGGAACCTTCCTTGTTGATAGGGCCAATCCCATAATATTAGGGATCCCAACTCCCTCCTTCCCCATCTATAAAAGCTTGCTCAGATCCATGGCAAGCTAGGCTTGAAGTGCTGAAGCTTTGCATCTCCCTATTCCCAAGTGCCTTTGTGTTGTAAAGAATCCCTTCTTTCCCTTAAGGCCCATTCAAGTGAGGAGACCATTGTTACGAGACTCTGGAGAGGTTTTCCCTTTCCTTGGCGAGCTTTGCGAGACGTGGACGACTGGAGATTCGTTCGAAGGAGACCGCGACGTCAGAACTTGGTTGTAATCTTTCTTCGCTGGTTATTTAATAGATGATTATGATTATGGTTCCACTCCGTTTTCCATCATGTTAATGCGAGTAATGTCCTTTCTGACTGACGTTTAGTTACGTATGTTGGTTTCTATGCTTGTATCTGTTCGTTTCTTCCATGTGCAGGTGTTCATCCGCGGAGATCGTGGAGGGATTGTGATCTGCCAAGCTTGAGGAACGGGGACGCTTCTTCTTCGGATCCTAGCGTTGGAATCCAGGTAGGCTTCTATCTCCAGCCTTTTCATTCGTAATTAGGAACCTGCGTCATGACATTGTTTGTTTGTTGCTAGACCCCTGCTGGGCTAGTAGGGATCGCCTCTGTCCGCAGAGGGGATTTACCTCCTCAACAGTTATCACTAAATTGAGGCTGATGGGTTACTTCAACAGTAAACCTAGAGTAATTATTTCATACTACTTTTAGTTGGAACTTAGCCTTTCCAACCTGAGAGGACTCTCTCAAGGTAATGTATGATGATATTCAGTAGACAATATTTGGAGACAAATATGGCTAACTCTGAATGTATTTTGAATGTTTTTACGTATAATCACTTGGAATTTGTGTTTTAATCATGCTCCAATTTCCTGTATGCATATGGTTTACTGTTCTAGTTGTGCTTTGGTGAGAATACACACATGCCTCAACTTCCCTATTAGATGTTTTCATGTAGTTGAGTTCCCTCTGACTCCATGCCCAATGGTAGCTACTTATTAACATCCTTCACCTGCATAAAAACATGCAAAATACATTCAGAGTTAGCCATCTTTGTCTCCAAATATTGTCTATTGAATATCATCATACATTACCTTGAGAGAGCCCTCTCAGGTTGGAAAGGCTAAGTTCCAACTAAAAGTGGTCTGAAATAGTTACTCTAGGTTGACTGTTGAAGCAACCCATCAGCGTCAATTTAGTGATAACACCTTCCTTTATAGTCTTCTCGTTCAGACTTCAACGATCGAGATTAGATATCCAATCAACCACTAAGACTACACTTTGACTTGATCTACCTTTTATAGAAATTACACCCACAGTTTAGATTAATACCCATTAATTATTTTAATTTCCTAAGTTAGACTTAGGATCCTCATTAAAAATAATTAATTTATCAAATAAAACATGTTCTGAGTGGAATTTTCAGGTTATATGGTATGCGAGTGTCTAAGCCTCTCCACAAAATTTGACACTTAGAGCACATCCGTGCTACCACAAATCAACACTCCTCTTAGAGAGGAATGTGCTCTAGAAAATATGCCCTCTTGCACACTGCTCTGACTCTGAAGCATCACCCTCTACGTTGCTAATGTTTGACATGCTGCCCATCAATCACTACGTTGCTGTTGTAATTGTACTATTGTTGATCCTCTCACAATCAACACTGCATCCGTACTACAGTTCCCTCTCAAATGTTGCATCTGCTGCTAGCACTGCCACTGCTAACTCTACATTGCAACTTAGCTGCTAAGATAAGCAACTAAAAAAAATCCTAAATTCTGAACAAGTGTTCAGGATGCATCTCGATGCTGAAACTCTGACTGCTGCTAGTCCCACGCTGTCCCTCTAAAACACTGCATTGTTGCTGCTCTACACTGCGTCCTCTGCATTGCTAAAACTTTGCTCATATTTTTGCGCTGCTAACCAATGCATCTATCGCTCCAACACTCCTCTGCACCACTGAAAAACTCCTCCAGCCTAATACTGCTGATTTTGGGCACCCATAGCAAGGCTCCCTCCAATCGGTCCTGATATCTAAGCCCGTGAGTTGCCATGGCCGTCAAGTAAATGTTGAATCAGCTGCCTCTATTCCCCCTCTGCGCAACACTAGACTGGCTTACGCACTCCTTCTAGAACTTGTTGATCTACCACCCGAATCTCCTGCTCAAATCTTGGAAAAATGAAATTACCCAGCCAGGAAATTCCTTACGAAGAAAATTCCCCCACTGTGCTTTCGCTTTCTCTTCTAATGACTTTCTGCCCAACAAAAACAAATTCTGCCTGCAGAAAACTACATCCCACCAGATCTGCGCTTCTCCCTCTACCTCGACAAAATTCTAATCTGGAAGCGCTTCCTCTCTATCGACTCACTCAGAGAGAGACTTTCCCGAAAATTTCAGCCCTCCAGGCCTGTATTGCGCAATCCCTCTGGGGATTTGAACTGCTGCTTTCGGCAGCTATTCGGCCTCTTTCTCAGCGCTAGATCTCCTCTTTCTGTTTCACCTACAAGCGTTATTCCACCATTTCCCTTTTCTAGGTCCACATGAACACTGGGTCCACAAGGAATTGGCACACCCCCTCCTCTTGTCCACATGTCTAGGTCGAGCCTAGAAACATTGCCCTGAAGGTTGATGAAGATAAAATTAAATTAAAATCATATCATGGCCACAAGCAAGAAACAAAAGAAAAGAAAATTATAAAATGCAAAAGATGGTCAAGGCATTTAATATAGCATGTGGGAAAAATCCAAACATGAGTTGTACCCCTTATTATTATGGCCATCACCCTGGTTCCTAGGGCCTTGTTGGCACACAATCTAGCAGGGCCTTAAGAGGGGAACCTATGGAACAACTACTAGACCTCTCAAGAATCTTTTAACATGATTTGACACCTCAAATAGGCTCTTTGCTTATCTTGATAGACCTAGAAAGGGTTTATGCTGGACCTAGGGTTTTTAGAATATTCATGGGAAAAAATTCCTCCAAGGTATTCTCTAGGTCAAGGTGAGAGAAAGGGAAGGGTTTCTTATGATTTATTCTATCAAATACAAAGCTCATATGACCCTCAAGGAGGTGACCTTATCCAACGAGAACTAACTAGGTTACACTTCTAGGGCACACCTAGGGCACAAAAATTTATGGAGAAATAACTATGGGAATTCCACCAAAATTTGAGATCCTCTAGAGGAGACACAAAGGAAGAGTTCTACAAGAATGGAATTTGAAAATTCCTCCTCTAAAGAATTTTGCTCAATGACCTTAATAAACGTCCAAGGAATGAGGGGCCAAAATTTTGGAGAGAAAAGGAGAAAAGAAGGAATGATCACCAAACTTCATGGATTAGTGCCTAGTTCCTTGGGCTATGGATTCTAAGATGATTCAAAATTTTCCAAAACCGTCTTCAAGGAGGCTAAAGAATGATGCCCTAGCAACAATTCTTTAACATTTACCCACCAAAGATTTATGAAGTTTCATGGAATGGAAGAAAAGATAAATCTCATCCACTAGGAACATTCATCAATTGTCGTGCAATGAGTAACATATGCAACTTCCAACCAAATAGCTTTCCAAAATAATTTTCAACAAATTAGGGCACAATAGCATTTACTAGTTGCAACAACTCCATACATTACACATTATTCCAAGAAAAATACTCAACAAAAGGCACTTACAAGATGACAGATTGATACATCCATTCACAAATCATGGAGTAGCTCCAGGAGAGATCAAAATTCTAGCTTCCAAAGATATCAAAATGCATCAAAGAGTCTCCACTAGTGTGTGAAAATATTTTCAAGAGAAAGATCAAGTGATGATGACGAGTTCTCACAAATGAGACTCACTATATTTATATGAGTATTTCCTTATTTGATTTAGCCTAATTAGCCCAAAAAATTATAAACTAATGTGCTAGATATAAGTCTTGGTGACAAGCCCACCAAGTAGCTAATACGATTTATGAAAAATCCATCCATAAGTAAGCCAAAATGATGACGTCATTATGAAGAAGGGTTTTTGGATGGCCTCATTGAGTTCTTTAAATATCAAGATAACAGAGAGGGCTCCATGAATGATGTACAAGAGGATGGCCCTTTAATCTCTATATAAGTATCCATGTGGGTCCCCATGTGGGCTTATGACACATTTGTTGGTCTCATGGGTCTCCAAATGAAAGATAAGCTTGTACAATGCTCCAAATGAGGACTCTGATGATGGTGCCTGCCCTCCCATGTCGCAAGGGTGAGACAAACCTTCTTTGGGCATTGGATCAACTTCCCTGGTCATGCTAAGCTAGTTGGGTCACATTGGTCCAAGTGTATCATTTCGCCAATAATGTGGGGCTACGAACAAGTTGTAGGAGGCATTGAGGGTGCCCATGGTGTGGAATGAAGCTAATACACATGATGGAGTCCCATGCCTCTCAACGCATACCCTACAAATGTCAATATGATTCTCTGGTGGGCTTGGGCCCTAGTTAAGTTGCCCATCTCATGATGAAACCACCCACTAATTACATATAAGATCCAATGCTAGCACACACACATAAAAAGGACGCTGTTATTTTTTGGCAATTGTCCCCAAAAAAATCCAATGTGGGAAAACTGGTGCAACAAATGAGGTTTTTATTATTATTATGAGGCAGTAATTCTAAGTACAATAAATGAACATCAAAACTAGCGTTTCTATCTGAGAGAAATACTGACAAAATTATTGTGAGGAATTTTCCTCACCCCATAACATAAATCAACTACCGAAACTAGCTCTACGGGTCATCCTCTCAGCCCCTACGTCGGCCTCTGTGCAAGCCTTGTGCATGCCGTTTTGCAAACCCTCCGGAAAGTACTAATTGTTGTTGTTGTTGTTGTCTCTACCTCTAGAGATGATTCATTGGCCCCTATGAAAGAAATTCTCGGCATTCAACAACTGAATCGAACCCTCCTATGGCTAGATCGAACTGCTTTTGTGTGTTGCCTGCGCAACCTCTCTATGTACAACTTCACACTCCCTCAAACTAACTCTTCCGCCTCTGGAGACTTTCCACCAGAATACTGCCTCACTCCTCTGCCGCCTACTACTCGATCTCTACTGCTGAATTACCTACACTAGAAAATCGAACTATCTATATCACTGAGTATCTACACTGGTGTGTTCTCCATCTACCCATCGACCTCTTCTTATAATCTCAAGTTGAGACTTCAACGTGCACCATTAAATCTTAATCAATAGTTGAGATTATCTCTAAGTCAATCTGTGTGAGTTTCTATAGAATTCTCACCTTTCTCAATTAATTCGTATTAATTAACCAGTTTTCCTAAGTCAGACATAGGAGTAATTTAAATGATGGTTAATTAATTTAATTGAGCTATCTCTAAGTGGAATTTCCATAAACGATTTCTAGGATTTTGGAGAATTCATGTGTTTTAGCCTCTCCACAAAGTTTGAGACTAGAACACCATATGATGCTATAAACACTAGTCTCAAGTTGAGACTTCAACGTGCACCATTAAATCTTAATCAATAGTTGAGATTATCTCTAAGTCAATCTGTGTGAGTTTCTATAGAATTCTCACCTTTCTCAATTAATTCGTATTAATTGACCAGTTTTCCTAAGTCAGACATAGGAGTAATTTAAATGATGGTTAATTAATTTAATTGAGCTATCTCTAAGTGGAATTTCCATAAACGATTTCTAGGATTTTGGAGAATTCATGTGTTTTAGCCTCTCCACAAATTTTGAGACTAGAACACCATATGATGCTATAAAAACTAACACTCCCTCTTATCCAAGAAGGTGTTCTAGTGTTGCACTGCTACAACACCTTGTCTCTGCATCATCCTCCCATACAAGTTGTTGGTGTCTGACAACTGTAGTTTCTTGCCACTGTCCACCAACCACTATGCTAACTTTGATTCATCTACTATTGGTTGTAGCTTAATCATGCTGCTTCTATGTTGCCGATGACTCTGCACTGTACAACCATTAAGCTAAGCCATATAAGTTTTATTTAAATAACACCATGCCATAACAATAATCTGCCACTTTCCATCAACATATCCAACCCAAAATTATACAGTGAAACACATTTATTATGGGATTGAAACAGAAATCTGATATAATAGATGAAAAGCAGGGAACCTGACTGCTTAAATAAAAGGATGATCGCGTCCTCTTTCAACAATCTATATCATCGTGCAACAACCCAGAAATGGTTGAAGTCATGGCCCTTGTGAGTAGCATAAATATTTGTGCAAATGGTCTCTTAATCAATCACACATGCACATCAAGGAGGAGACAAGTGCAATTGTTCAACACTCCACCTACTTCATTTTATCTCTGAGGTATGTTGGCCAACAAATGGACAGCACAGATTTCTTGGTGCCCATATCTCGTGCTTCTGCTACCAGAAAGAGAACACACAATCACAGGGAAGAGAGGGCTTTGTTCCATCCTAACAGTGGTCTACTATACCTCTGAAATATACCCAAAAACATAAAGAAGGAAGCAGTCTCAAACCATTAGGAAACACGACTTCTTTAGATTAGTTTCTTCAGGCATAACAGGTTACAGGAGCGTCTTTAGGACAAGTACAGATCTGATATATAAGCAACCAGTGGCAACTTAACTCTGAAATTCGAGTTCTTTTACTGTTTGCAAAATTCACTGTAATGAGCTCCCACTGATAATAAAATTGAAGTGGATGACCCAACTCATCCTTCTTGCAAAAAATTTCAGATCCAGAATTATTAATAATTAGCGCAAGCTTAATTCAGAGTTTGGTCTCCCTATGATCACTGTTGCCAAAATATTGTTGGGCTTCCTTAAGAAGTTAGTGCATAGAACTCGGAAACCTTCCAAAAGTTTGGCTCCTTCAGGTCTGGAACAATTCGAGCCTTTTTCCAAATAATTCTTGAACTTGATTTGCAATGCACAGGATGGGAAATCTTGGTTCTAGGATAGAGATCGTACCACGTAACAATATACCAGTTTGCTAACCAAACAAGAATTCACTCAGGAAAATAATGGATCTCAGCCTGCAAACTAGAGACAAATCACCCTCAGGGATTATCAGTACTTGAGCTCCCTTGCAACTATGAGGTTGCTCCAAATCACGGCTTTGTCCCTACATAGAATAAACCACGAAAAATAGACACTCATGGCTCTCAAGTTGATTCAATCTTCTGCAATTGATGGGGCTTCAATGAGTTAACACGGCATCAACAATAGATTTGACCTAGTCTCAATCGACATAGGAGGCAATGCGGCCTTAGAGACAACGGGTCAATTACATGGGTCCTCAAATTACTCGCACTTGTTGTGGCAAAGGAAGATACGTTGGCTCAACTTGAAACTCGTCACTACAAATGTTGCTTCATGGCACCTCTGATTTCTGAATTCGATTTGTGCAACACGACCTTCCAAAACAATTGATTTTATAAATTTGGCTCTTAATAAATAATTTGAATTGAGCAATTTGGGTGAAAACAATATATTTGCCCTCTTTCAGCTCTTCAACTTTTTTAATAATTGGAACAAAAATAAACATTGGCCTATAAAAAAATATTTTATATATGCCTTATAATATGGACGCTTATTTAAGGCCCAATTTGTTGCACGATCATTAGAAAGAATTTGTCTAATGTTTAATAATAAAACTTTTGTAGGATGGCCAAGACAATTTTTGGCCCAAAATCGTCGAAATAAGCAAGCAAACTGGAGAATTCGACACTTTGTGGAATTACTGCAAATAATCCTGAACCCCTCAAACCATAATTGTTGCAACTGAAATTGAAACCCTCCAGGCTAGAAGGAAAATCAACGCTAATACCACTGTAGTGACCCAAACGGGCATTTTCATTAAAATTTCATGAGGGTTTTAACTCTGCACAATTTAACCAAGAAACACAACCAAACACCGGAAATTTGGTAGAAACAATGAACCTAAAAATTATATGGCAATCTCATTAAAAATATCACAACATGAGGAACAATGAGAAATGTGGCAACAATAACAAAATCTAGCTTTGTTATATAGAAATATATGCCAATACAATAGCTGGAAACGACCCTCGAAGATATGCTATAATGTTGATGCCAACCTCCAAACTGAAACAAGAAATCAATCAGTACACCTATGGATTCTGAATGAATCCACCAAGGGGATACATGGGTTCTCGCCTAACTCTTGCTAAATCACCTGAGGGTTTCCGTCCTAGGGTTAATGGAGTAGAGAACTATCTTCTCAAACCTCTCACACAAAGAAAATGCACAAATCCGAGATGTCCTCAAATGGTCTCCTCCTCTTTTATAGATCTGATGGACCCCTCTAGAAGCTTCATTTTATTATTATTTTAATCACTTGGTACTTTTTCCCTCTTTTAATTTTAATTAAAATACCCTTTTAATTTGGGAAAACGGTAAATCGGCCACCATCTCTCCTTAGGCCACTAAAAGTCACTTCCCACCAATGAGCTATTACACTAAGGTATTATGTCAAGTATTTCTCCCGAAATGCCACCTTCAGCGTAATTAATTGAGTTAGGCCCAATAATAACCCTGTTTTTCGAAAGTTGTTGGAATGTAAAGGAATGTAAGTCAAGTTGTGCTAATGATGGAATATGTCAAGCGAATGCCATTGGATCCCATAAAAACTCCTCAAAACTCCTCCAGAACCCCTAATGATGTAATCATGCTCCTGTGGCCTGGCCATCACATACCTTGGAATGCCATCCTGGTTGTACCATAGAGGAAAATAAAAGTAGGGACATGACAGATTAATTGTACCTAATGGTAAAGATGCAACATTGGAATTTACGTGTGACTGGCAAGTGATTTTCATCATGGGCTGCGCAACTTAGCTAGGGCCTGAGTCCACTAGAGGAGCATATGACACTCTACAAGTGAAGCGTTGAGAGACATGTGACTCCTATCACTTGTAGAGCATCATTACATTCCATGGGCACCTATAGCACCAGAAGAGTCTTCACTTTGCCCCATATTATTCATGATATGATGCACTTGGACCAACATGTGCCAACCGACTTAACAATGTACACATGGTTTGGCAACTGATCCGAGGCCTTGATGAGGTTTGTCTCACCCCTTGAGTCGTGGGAGGGCAAGCACCATTCTCATATCCCTCAATGTTGGAGCAAAATCAAGTTATTCTATCACTAGGAGACACATGGGACCCATTTTGTGCCCCAAACATAAATTTGGGGTTCACAAGATGATTTGCATGGAGATTTAGGGCCCAACCCCTAGATCGTGATTCATGGATCCATTTACAATTCTCACCAGAAGAGCTAAACACATGCCTTGGGAGGGCCTGCACATGCATCACGTCATCATTTCAACCTCTTTTGTGTGTTGTTATGTTTTACATTAGCTAGGAGGTTGCCTTGTAACCTCATCTAGTATGAGCCCATTATTTTATGATTTGACGGCTTTTAGGCTAAAATTAGAGATCATTGAACATGTATATTTTGGAGAGAGATCATTCCACTCTCTCATGATCATCACTTAGAGAATTCAGACCTCACAAAAGAATTTGCACTTGTTTCCTTCTTGGCAATTGGAGATTTCTAGGATGCATTTCGATGTTTGGAAGCTATTTTGGGTTGTCTTGGAGCTATTTCTTTGGTGAATGGATGGACATCTTACGTGTTATCTTGTAAGTGCCAATTGTTGATGAATTTTACCATGAAATTGTTTAATGTATGGAATTATTGTGTAGTATTCCCAAAAATGGATTCTTCAGCAGATCATGCCTGAAAAATGCATTCCTGAGGTATGAGGGCTTCAGCTATCATATAATATCTCTGAAAATGTTCAGCAACCAAAATAAATAGCAGCAGCAACCTTTACTCAGCTTTTAAGGGCAAAAAGGTGGGGAAAAGTGAGGATTTTGGCCCTAAAGTGAGTGAAAAAGGAAATCTACATAAAATGACGGGTCAAGGTTCTGGAATATGTTAGAATAGGTCAAGAGGGACTTCCATGTCGAATTTCAGCTCAAACAAAGGCGTTTTGCTAAGTTAAACAGTTCCTCCTTCCCGACTAGTCAATAAAAACCCTGATTTCCCAAGACTTTGAGTATGCAGAAATTTGCTGAAGCAAGGGCAGCGTATTTTATGAAGGTATGAGATGAAAATCACTATGAATAATCAGAGAATGAGTTTGATAACAAGGCATAGGCTTTCAGCAAGGTTAAACAGCAGTTTATATAGAAAAACCCCTCAAAATAGAGGTGCCGCAAGACAAAGATTGATGCAGAAACCCTTTCAGCGTTTTCTCCAGAAGATGTACTCAAGAAGATGAATATATAGCCAATAATATATATAGCAGCAAGAGAGAGTACAAATATTGAGGAAACAACCTCTCAAGAGAAGAAATGCAAGCCTCCACAACACATGTACATAAACATGAAAAGCACTGCTATTTCTACATAAACCCCAGACTAAGAAAAATGTCGTATATGATATAATGCTGCTCTAAAATAGTGTCAACACATGGATATGACAATAGATGGCTCAAAGACAATAGGGGAGCAAAGCTCTAAACCTTATAAGCAAAAATATCTCAATCCTCCAAGGAGTTGGCTGAAATGCACAATACGACAAAAATGCCGAAGTTGTTGGGCAGCTACTGCAACTCCAAACTGAAACCAAATAGAGAAGGCTGAAGATGATGAGCAACTGAAATAGACCTCCTCCAATAGATCTCCAAAGTGGAAGGCTGATCCTTACACTTGAGATCTTCCCCTCAAATCAACCGGCAACCCCTCACTGTAGATACACCATGAAAATAACGCAGTAACTGAGAGGGACTGCGCAGTAGGGGCAGAATAATTGTTGGCCTGATGCCAAGATCTGCAAATCAGCTCCAATATCTCCCAATCTGATCCTCCAAAGGAAAGAGAGACTCTCCCTCTGAAAAACAAGAGGAGGTGGTGTCGTAAAGTCAGCACGGCAACACCCTACAACACAGTATTACGCTGCTGCAGCAATAATGCTGTCCTGGAGGATGATGCTAAGAAAATAACCTCGCCCGAGCAGGCACTCGAAGTCCCCCGGGACTAAGGGTGAGATCTCCGCACGGAGACACTCGATGCACTAAACAGTGCAGCAGACGGGCTAAACAGCCAGCGTGCCAAAGAAAGACAAATGTCTCACTCAATAATCAATAATCCAAGAATCCAAGCATGTCTGAAATGAGGAGGCTCCTTCATTTTTTATAGTGTTGGTTTCCCTCCAAAACCCAATGTAGCCTCTCTCTCTCCTCCACATCCTCATCCTTATCCACATCTTCATCCTTATCTCCACAGAAGCTTGGAGAAACTTCTAGAGTGTACATAGGCCCTCTCCTCCACGTGGTGTTGGGTTCCCCCTTGACATCCCACTTAAGTCACAACGTTGTGCTACTAGGTGGATGTCTTATTTCATTTAAGTGAGTTTAGACCCTCTTTACCCACTTTTTATTTATTTACAACTATAGGCGGCAAAAATAAACAAAACAGAATATTCCAATTTGCCGTCGCAAATTAGGAATATTACAGTCCCCCCCGGCAAAATGTTGCTTGCCCTCAAGCAACTACCTGAACAATTCTCCACCGATGCTGCAAAATGTGCCTGGGTCCTAGATGCGCCACTGAATCACCCTGATAGGAAAGGATCTCTCAATGCCAGGATCCCAAACTGACCTCTCATGGTACCAGCCAACCAACAATCCTCTCGGATCCCATTGCCACCATGGCCAATAATAGCCCAAGTCCCATGGCTCGGACTACTCACTGCCTCTGGCTATGACTGAAGAAGACCATGACCTCTGCTGCTCTGCATCTATGACTGTGTAAGCTGGCCCATCAACTGTGTACCAACTCATCACCTCTCTCCAATCAACTGCAAGGGTAGAACTAAAGAATCTCCACTCAAGGCATGGAGTCTGGAATATAATGAGGAAAATCTCCTCCATGTGGATCCTCCGTCCCCAAGCAATCATCCAAACAAAATGAGCCACCTCCCAACAAGGCAACTCCTGAAAATATCCTTCCACCTCAAACTCCGGTAATGAAGGTGGGCGGAAAATCTGAACTTGGCAAGCATCATAGCTTACCCCATGATGTCCTTCTCTCCACTCATGACAAGTGTAGAGTGTGTGATGATCCTGGGCTACAAAATCATTGCCCTCCAATGGCAAAGTGAAGAACAATCCTCCAAAGAAGGTTCCTCCATCAATGAAGAACAAGCTGGCCCCAAACAAACCATTCATGAAGACTAGGACATGTTCATCATGGAACATCCAAATGAGAGGTTTGTTGAAGGTTTTACATTATGATACATGATGCAAACAATCTCTCACAAGGATACAACGCAGTCTCATCCACTGCAACTTCAGAAAATTACATGGCAAGCAATGTACAAGATCCATCACATCTACTAATGGATAGTAAATGGCTGAATATGACAACAACATAAGACCAAACACTTGCCCATGGTTGTACAATGGATGACTATCAATCTCATGGACCACCTCAAAAGAGAACACATATGTAGTAGTGGTGGCCATGCCTCCTCCCATGCTCCCATTAGAACATGTAGTGCAGAAAATGTGAGAATTCTTTCCACTCAAAGACACATCCAGCTCATGTGTCTCCCTCATAATCAAGCCTCCCATACAAATCTGATCTATATCAGCAAATGGAGACATGATTAGCAGCAAAATGAAGGAAACGCTGAAGGTTACATGTGATGAAAAGAGGTACCAACAGCTTCCCCAACAAGTACAGCGCAGTTTTACAAGTTGTTGCTTGATGAAAGTACAAGGAAAAATGTTTCTTGTTACATAGTTAATCATGCATGTCTTTATATGATACATGCTATAGTGCAACAAATGAACATACATGTAGTGATAAAACATTTGCCCAAGGCCACAAAAGAGATGGCTGCCTCCATCATGTAGATTGGCCCAATACAACTCATTGAGCAATATGACAAGCTTGCCCTCTTGTGAAGCAATGCACTGCATAGGAATGGCAAGTGTGTGCAAATCAATGAATGTATAAACAAACTTCTCACCATATGCTGGAAGTAAGATGGTGCATCGGTCCATACACGAGTCTTCCATAGTGCTTTGGCCTACTATGAAGAAGAATGAACCATGTGCTGCAAGAAGATAATCCTCCTGATGCTTGGAAACCCAAGTCAAGAAGAGTATGCCATAGATGTCTCTATTATCATTACCTCCTCTTTGTTCATCAAGTGCAATAAATATGAAGTGATCTTGGGACCTATGGGTTATAGATCCACCACATTTACGCTGGGCACACTTCATCCATAAGTCTCTGCTCCAAGGTGACAATGCTGTGAGCTCATGCAAGTAAGCTTCTGTCAATACAAAGCTCTGTTCTTTGACATGCTCCTTGTCAAAGACTCCTCTAATAATGCTGCAACAAATATGGAATACCTCCCAAGATGGAAGTGCTTCCCAATCATCATCAAAGACCAAGGAGATAGTTCCATCTCCTCCTCCTGCAACAACATACAAAGTGTGAGAGCAAATCTGCCCTTGCTCTCCCAGAAACAAACCAAGCAACAAGACATTGTGTTGCCTCCCCATACCTCCATCATACCAATCATGTGATGAAGATACAATGAATGATATGAGTATCATATCAACACCATGCATCCATACTCTATGCTGCTCAATGATGCAAGTATCCCGCCATCTTTCCTTCATCCTCCGACTCTTAGGAAGAGTGTTTGCCAAGTGATGGCCAAACTCTTTCAAGAGTAACCAGCGCAGCCAAGCCTCCTGCTGCCTGATATCATAGATCTGCAAGTACAAGTGATGGCCAAACTCCCTCAAGAGTAACCAACGCAGCCAAGCCTCCTGCTGCATGGTATCACAGATCTGCAAGTAGCCTCCTAGCTCCTTGCTCATCATCCCCATCCACTCAATCACTTGTGGATGCCTCCTTCTTCTCCTCATCCTGGTACTCCTCCCATGAGGGCTACCATCCTCCCAAATCAATTTATTGATTTTGCACTTCATGGGATTTTGAAATATAAACTTCTAACAGATCAATGAGACCCTATCAAGAATTAAATAGGTGGTAGGAAAAAACCTCCCACATGATGTGTATGGCTCAAGGGATGTCCAACACAAGCATGAGAGATGTTATCCATCCGAAGATGTCCTCCATCTACTATCTGTTCTTGTGAGAAGGGAAGAAAGTCATTGCACCCCATGGTGTGTCGAAGTGCATCTCCAGTGAGATCTCTCCTTGGGATCTCCCCTTCATCCATGTTGCACAACGCAGTGCAACCAAGCTGCTCTTGATCTACATCTAGGACTTCTTGCAGGGCTACAAGAGTTCCTTCCTCACAAGTGTTGGCTGCCCCAACTGTTGATGCATGTGGCTGCTCCTCCATGAGTGTGACAGCGTTTTCACAAGCCTCCTCGAGAGGTGATGTGATCTCTTCTTCTTGATGAGAATTGGAAGCGCATGGTACTTCCTCTTCTTTTTCTTCAATCTTCTTGACCTCCTCAACAGTGGATGCATCTTTTCTGGATCTGAAAAAAAATAAACTCTCCTTTTTCACCGTTCCGGTCTTCTTGGGCTTAGATTCACAGGGACTAGTGGATCCCTCAGGCATGGGAAAAGGTGACCTCCCCGTGGTATGCTGCAACCTTGATTTCGGCATGCTAGAAACTCCTCTGTTACCATTGTACCTTCCTCCTTCATCCAATCTGAGCTCACAGTAATCTTTGAAAGGCAAAGCTGCTTTGAAGTCTTCTCCCATGGACTTCCATTCTCGGAAATAATCTCCAAAGGGTACATGACCACACTGTTGTGAGATCCTCATATTTTCCATAGATAGTTAGCTCCACAGGCTGAGCCAGAACTATGCTTTGATACCACTGTAATATTCCCAAAAATGGATTCTTCAGCAGATCATGCCTGAAAAACGCATTCCTCAGGTATGAGGGCTTCAGCTATCATATAATATCTCTGAAAATGTTCAGCAACCAAAATAAATAGCCGCAGCAACCTTTACTCAGCTTTTAAGGGCAAAAAGGTGGGGAAAAGTGAGGATTTTGGCCCTAAAATGAGTGAATAAGGAAATCTGCGTAAAATGACGAGTCAAGGTTCTGGAATATGTTAGAATAGGTCAAGAGGGACTTCCATGTCGAATTTCAGCTCAAACAAAGGCGTTTTTCTATGTTAAACAGTTCCTCCTTCCCGACTAGTCAAGAAAAACCCTGATTTCCCAAGACTTTGAGTATGCAGAAATTTGCTGAAGCAAGGGCAGCGTGTTTTATGAAGGTATGAGATGAAAATAACTATGAATAATCAGAGAATGAGTTTGATAACAAGGCATAGGCTTTCAGCAAGGTTAAACAACAGTTTATATAGAGAAACCCCTCAAATAGAGGTGTCGCAAGACAAAGATTGATGCAGAAACCCTTTCAGTGTTTTCTGCAGTAGCTGTGAGATAGAAGATGAAACAAATATTGAGAAACAACCTCTCAAGAGAGAAGAAATGGGCCTACAACACATGTACATAAAACATGAAAAGCACCTGTTATTTCCGCATAAACCCCGTACTCAAGAAAAGTGTTGTATATGATATAATGTCGCTTCTTAAAAATAGTGTCAATACATAGATATGACAATATATAGCTCAAATACAACAGGGGAGCAAAGCTCTAACCCTTATAAGCAAGAATAACTCAATCCTCCAAGGGATTGGCTGAAATACACAATACGACAAAAATGCCGGAGTTGCTGGGCAGCTACTGCAAATCCAAACTGAAACCAAATAGAGAAGGCTGAAGATGATGAGCAACTGAAATAGACCTCCTCCAATAGATCTCCAAAGTGGAAGGATGATCCTTACACTTGAGATCTCACTCACAAATCAACCTGCAAACCCTCACTACAAATATACCATGAAAATAATGCAGATACTGAGAGGGACTGCGCAGTAGTGGAAATAAACACTTTGGCCAAGTTCCAAGATCTAAAAATCAGCTCCAATATCCTCCAACTTGATCCTCTAAAGGAAAGAAAGACTCTCCCTCTTAAAAACAAGAGAAGGAGGTGGTGTCGTAAAGTCACCACGGCAACACCCTACAACATAGTATTACGCTGCTGTAGCAATAACGCTGTCCTGGAGGATGATGCTAAGAAAATAAACTCGCCCGAGCAGGCACTCGAAGTCCCCCGGGGCTAAGGGTGAGATCTCCGCACGGAGACACTCGGTGCACTAAACAGTGCAGCAGACGGGCTAAACAGCCAGTGTGCCAAAGAAAGACAAATGTCTCACTCAATAATCAATAATCCAAGAATCCATTATCTCCACAGAAGCTTGGAGAAACTTCTAGAGTGTACATAGGCCCTCTCCTCCACGTGGTGTTGGGTTCCCCCTTGACATCCCACTTAAGTCACAACGTTGTGCTACTAGGTGGATGTCTTATTTCATTTAAGTGAGTTTAGACCCTCTTTACCCACTTTTTATTTATTTACAACTATAGGCGGCAAAAATAAACAAAATAGAATATTCCAATTTGCCGTCGCAAATTAGGAATATTACATATTGCTTCTAGATTTTGCTTATTTGTGCCCTATTGTGTTGAAAATTAATGTTGAAAGGCTATCTAGTTGAGAATTTCATATGTTACTCATTCTATAACATGTAATGAATATTCCTAGTGGACTAATCCTTATAACTCTCCACCAAACTCCATTTATCATTGAGTGGGTAAATGATGGAATTTTGGTACCTAGGGCATCAAATTTTGACCTCCTTAGCAACGAATTTGGCTTATCAAGAGCATCTTAGAGGCAATGCAGAGCAGTGCAGAGTAGCAGCAGCGGAGAGCTCTAGAGGGTTAGCGCATATTAGCAACAGAGGGTGCTTCAGTGTCAACGTGCACTCAGATTCACTTATATGTCAAGTCTTTGGGTGATGTTTTCAGTTGCTTACTTCTCAGCAACTGAGTTGCAGTGCAGCAGTTAGCAGTGGCAGTGCTATGGGCAGCATGATGCAGCTTTTGAGAGGGAGTTGCAGTACAAATGAGGCAATGTCAGTGGCAGTGACATGGGTAGGAGTATAGATAGCACCAATGCAGTAGATGAAGGGCAGAGTCGAGCATCAACAGCGCAGAGGACCGATGTCGTGGATCAGAGTGATGCTTCAGGTTGAAATGTTGCTAGATCACATTCCTTGCTAAGAGGGAATGTTGATTTTTGGGTAGCATCAGATTTGCTCTAACTTCGAAACTTTGTGGAGTGGCTAGAACACATGAGATCTCCAAGACCCAGAAATCGTTTAGAGAAATTCCACCTAGAGCTAAAGTTATTCAAATAATTAATTATTTTAATGGGGAACCCAAGTCTAACTTAGGGAAATTAAATAATTAAAGTGAATTAATTTAAACATGTGGTTGAGAATGTTCTAAGTGACGAGGATCAAGTCTTTTCTAATCTTAGTCGTCGATTAGAGATTAGATCACATCCGTTGATTCGTCAACTGGAAAAGTATTAAAGGAAGGCTTGGAGTCAATTGGAGGTCACACACAGAGTGGTAACACTTGAGCTAAGTCGAAATTCTAGGGTGCGGCTTGCAAAGAATTTTCTAGTGAGCTTGCAGTGCAGTGAGGGGCAATTCGAAAGTGGGGTTTCTGATCCAAGGCTGAGAATACAATAGCAAAGAGGCATATCAGCACCAGAGATGCAGCGCAGGCCTAACAGGAGTGACGAAGGCCTAGGAGAGGTGACGCAGGCCCAGCGAGGTTCACGCAGAGCCAGCGCAAAGGCTCACGTGACACACCTCCCTCAGAAAAATCAGAGCGTTTGTCATTTGTCCGAAAAATCTTGTGTGTCCTTTGTCGAAAGACCTCCCTAAAGAACAAATTTGCTACCTGAGAACCTAAGTACCATGTCGGAATGGCAAAGAAATGTGTGTACTTGGTGTTGGTCAATAATTGTCATTGATGGAATATAAGCTCTCTTGATGAGCTCTCTTAATGGAAGATTGATAGATGTTACACTATGACATATGATGAAATGGAAGACACACCATGATAAAGAAGCTCTAATGATCTCTTACTGTCCCAATCACCTTCTGCACTAAAATTTTATGAACCGTCACAAAGAAAAATAAATTTAGACACCTTGGAGGCATCCTTTCACAATGAATCCTGGACCATATTAAAGAGGATTTTTCCCTCTTTCCAACAAGCTCTTACTTGCCCCGAAACTCCCATTAGTTTGTGAGAAATTGAATTTTTAAGATATATATATATATATATATATATATATATATATATATATATATATATTTACAACAAGCCGACCTATGCAGTCATATAATGTCGGCCCTTCTTCCAACGGATGTGTCTCTTCATAGGGACAAACTACTATATATATAAATCTGCATTCATCCATTTTAGAGTCAGCAATTCGGTGAAGAATATCCGAGAAGCACAGAACTTTAAGGAGAGTTCACATCTTGTGAACTAAGGCTGAGGAGGACTTAAAAAGCACATTTGTTTGGGTTATTCTTCCTCAAGCTCGGACAACAGATTACACAGTCACCTTTTATGTGGTTCAAATTTGTGGCAGGTGCATAAATAGTCTGCCTGTGAAGGAACAGTGGACAGTCACCTACTCGGTGCCTTAACCTCAGTACCTCAGACATGTAAGAAGGTTGAATTATGGACATCCAACTCGAATATACTTGTGGTAGCTCGAACACAACTGTGGATAAATTGTAGCTCGGATAGACTTGTGGAATTACACCTTGGTTCCCTAGAGGACTCATAAATTTTGGACCTAAGGACAGTTATTTATGGAGGCTCAAAATTGCAAGCTAGTGAACCTGTGATACTTCAGATCTGAACTTGTAGAAGGATTGGACTTACCCTTGAAGGCTCAGACTTATGTGAGGACTATCAAAGTCACATGATGGACAAAGTATAGTGAAGAATCTTGTTGATGACAGTCAAGTAAGTGCATGACACAATTTCTATTAAAAAGAAGACCGAGGGATTGGTGTCCTTGGGGTAGGTGCCTCTAAACACAAGGTTGGTGCCTTGAGAAGATAGGGTCAAAGCCCTAGAGGTCGGAGCCTCATCAAAGTCCAAGTTGGTGCTTGGCAAACAGGTTGGTGCATGTTTCATTAAAAGGGTTGGTGCCCTTCTCTCATCTATTGTATACTATTATTAAAAGGAGATTGAAGTTCTCTTTAATTCTTAATATTATTATTATATATATCTCTCTGTCTTTAATTGTGAAGAATCTAACTGGCAATAATTAACAATTGAAAAGAAATATTGATTCACCCCCCTCTCAGTATTTCCAACAATTGGTATCAGAGCCAGCTTCTTCATTATCAGCCTAACAGCTGGAAGAAGGATTCTTAGGCACAATGAAGAACATGTAAGCAACAGGGAAACTCCCTATCTTTGATGGAACAAATTTCAGTTTCTGGAAAAAGAGGATGTCCTACTATCTAATGTCTCTTGGCCCTGAAGTATGGCACTCTGTTTTGAATGCATACAAATCTCCCATCGGTCTTCCAACTGATCTAGATGAAAGAAAAGCCTACATTGCTAATGCCAAAGCTTTAAATTCCATCACTAGTGGAATCACCGATTCCGAATTTACGAAAGTCATGAACTGTGACTCAACCAAAGAAGTATGGGATAAATTGGTTTCGCTCTATGATGGGGACTCCAAAGTTAAGAAGGAAAAGCTTCAAACCTATAGAAGACAATTCGAGAGTCTGAAAATGGATGATGAAGAATATATTGCATCATACTTCCTCAGAGTCGCTGAAGTGGTTAACTCTCTTAAAGGACTAGGGGAAAATATTGAAGAAAGCACCATAGTTCAAAAAATCCTGAGATCACTTCCTGACAGATTCAACTCCAAAGTAAGTGCCATAGAAGAAATGAAGGACCTAGATACTCTCAAGATGGATGAACTTCATGGAATCCTTATTGCCTATGAGATGAGGAAAGGGATCCCAAATTTCAAAGAAGCAGCTTTCAAAGCCTCAAAGTTTACAAAAGAAGGAAAAAGATGGAATTACAACAACAATGAATCAGATACTGAAAACAAGTTAGCTCAATTTGTACGAAGACTAAAAAAGGGATCTAAGCTAAAAGGTAAGTACCCTCTTATTTGTTTCAATTGTGGAAGAATAGGTCATTACGCTGCAAATGTCCTCATAAACATGATAGTGATGATGAAAAAGACTCTAAAAGAATGATGTACAAGAAGAAAGGGTTTAATAAGAAGAACTTCTTCTCTAAACAAGATGAGTCTGATGAAGATGAATTTGTAGTCATAAAGAGGAAATCAACTAGAAATGTGCATCAGTACAAAGAAAGCGATGATGAATCAAATGAGGAAAGTAATTATGTTGGAAGCAAAGAAACGCTATTCATGGCATTTACAAATGATGATGACTCAAAAATAGAAGATGAAAGAAACATGGATAGTTTGCTAATGAGTGCCATTGAAGAAAATGAGAATCTACAAAAGAAGATAATTTCTCTCAAAATAGAAAGAGAAGAAGCAAAAAGAAGGGAAGACTTCTTGAACATCAAGTTAAAAGAGAAGGATGATATCTGTGAAAAACATGAAGCTGAAATAGTGTCCCTAAGAAAGGAATTGGAGCAAATCAAAAGGAGTTGGCAAAGCTCTCTAGCTCTTGACAACATTCTTAACACTCAAAGACCTCAACATGACAAGTCTAGAATTGGTTTCAAAGGAGAATCATCAAGTACGAAGAATAATGCCAGAAGTTATGCTGATGTACTCTCTTGCCATCCAAAAGAAGAAAAATCATCTCAGGAAAAAGGTCACATCTCAAAAACAAGATTTGAAAGAGCAACTCCAAGGAAGAATGTTGATTCAAGCTATAGATATTACAACAACTATCAAACTATTTTTCTTGGACATTGTTACAATTGTAAAAACTTTGGGCATCAAGCTAAGCATTGCAAGGCTCATAAGAATGAACCACCAAGATTGAATAATCAACCAAACCAACTGCGTGGGCCTAAAGAGCAAGAACAAATCAAAACTTACAATTCCTTTGATCCTTTGGCTAAGTTTGATCCGTCTTGCTCATTATGTGATGATTATGATCATAATGAACAAAATTTCCCTCTCAAAAGGGAAAAAGCTAAAAACGTAAATCTCAAAACTGACAAATGTGGCCTAGCTCTATGTGCTCATAGTGAAGAAAATCATTGGTTTGTGGATAGTGGATGCTCGAGACATATGACAGGTGACCAAAAGAAGTTTATCTCATTGAACAAGAAAAATGGAAATGTATCCTTTGGAAGTGGATCTACTAAAATCACTGGAAAAGGGACTGCTACCCTTGTCAATGGGCTAGGAAAGGCTCAAAATACCTTGCTGGTAGAAGGGCTCAAACACAATCTCTTAAGTGTCAGCCAGATTTGTGACCAAGGACATAATGTTGTCTTCAGTACAAAAAATTGTGAAATAAGAGACTCGTCCTCAGGAGAGCTTGTGGCAAAAGGAGTAAGAACACCAGATAATGTTTACATTCTTAGTAGAATCCAAGAAGATAAATGTTACTTAAGTCAAACAGAAGAAAGTTGGTTATGGAACAAGCGACTGGGGCATACAAGTTTTGATAACCTAGTCAACCTCAGCAAAATTAATGCAGTAAGGGATATTCCAAAAATGTGCAAACCAAATCAAGTTGTATGTGGCCCATGCCAACATGGAAAGCAAACTAGAACTAGCCACAAAACTAAGGAGTTCTCAACAACAAAACCTTTGGAAATTATTCATCCAGATTTGTGTGGGCCAACTAGAACTCCAGCTCTTCAGGGTGAAAGGTATTTTTCTCTATTTGTTGATGACTATACTAGAAAGATGTGGATATATTTCATAAAATATAAATCCGAAGCATTTGAATGTTTTAAAAATCTTAAGGCTCTCATTGAGAATGAGAAAGATTCTAAGATTAAATGTCTTAGAATGGATAGAGGAGGAGAATTCACCTCAAAAGATTTCGATAAATTCTGTAAAGAGCATGGAATCGAAAGAGAACTCTCTATTGCTAGGACACCCCAGCAAAATGGAGTAGTTTAAAGAAGGAACCGAACCATTCAAGAAATGGCAAGGACAATGCTACTAGCAGCCGATTTGCAACCAAAATTTTGGAGAGAAGTAGTTGGCACCGCAGTTTACACCTTAAATCGAACTCAACTAAGACCAAAAAATGAAAAGACTCCTTATGAATTATGGAAAGGAAGAACTGCTTCAGTAAAATATTTCAAGGTTTTTGGAAGCAAATGTTTCATAAAAATAACTGATGACTCACCAGGGAAATTTGATTCAAGAGTTGATGAAGGAATATTTCTTGGATACTCCACTACGAGCAAAGCTGACAAATGTTACAACTATCGTCTATGAAGAATAGTGGAAAGCATTGATGTAAAGATTGATGAAGGCCTTCCAGAAAAAGGAATTGAAGATCATGAAGTTGAGCCTTTCTTTGAACAAAGTGAAGAAGAAGAACCTGAAAAAGAAGAGGAGAATGAAGAAACTCAAAGAGAACCTCAAAATGAATCTTCACAAACTCCCTCCAAGATCAAGTTTGTTCAAAGATATCATCCAGAAGAACAGGTTGTCGGAAATATAGATGAAGGAATCCAAACTCGAAGAAGGATGATAAGCACCCCTAGAAAAGATGATGTGGCTCTATTATCTTTAATAGAACCTGAAAATTTTTCTCAAGCCCCATTGGATAAAGGCCATGGAAGAAGAAATGTCTCAAATCGAAAAAATGAGACTTGGGAACTGGTACCTCGCCCAAAAGACAAAAATATAATTGGAACAAAATGGGTATTCAAAAACAAGATGAATGAAGATGGACAAATCATCAGAAATAAAGCCAGACTTGTCTGCAAAGGATACTCGCAAATCGAAGGAATTGACTTCGAAGAAACCTTTGCACCAGTAGCTCGAATGGAAGCCATAAGAATGTTTCTAGCATTTACTTGCTCATAAGGATTCAAGGTTTTTCAAATGGATGTAAAATCAGCATTTCTGAATGGAGATCTCAAGGAAGAAGTTTACATGGAGCAACCAAAAGGATTTGATCTTGCTGAAGGAAAAGACCTTGTATGCAAACTAAAAAAGGCCTTGTATTGATAAAAACAAGCCCCTAGAGCATGGTATGCAAAGTTGGATCACTATTTGCAACAAGAAGGTTTCAAAAAGGGAGTGGCAAGTAGCAATCTCTACTTGAAGATGGATAAGGAAAAACTTCTGATCACTCTTGTTTACGTCGATGATCTAATCTTTGCTATCAATGATGAAGAAATGAGCCATGAATTTGCTCTAAATATGTCAAAAAAATTCGAGATGTCAATGATTGGTGATTTGTCGTACTTTCTTGGGCAACAAATATCTCAAACCTCTGCAGGCATGTTTATATCTCAAGCAAAATATCTTAAAGACATGCTTAAAAGATATGGGATGGAAGATTGTGCACCTATGAGCACACCAATGACCACAGATTGTAAATCAAGCAAAGATGATGATACCCCCCAAATAGATGCAACTCTTTACAGGTCAATAATTGGAGCTCTCCTATACTTAACAGCTACAAGACCAGATATTATGCAAGCAGTAGGAATGGTAGCGAGATTTCAATCAAGTCCTAAACATTCCCATCTAGCAGCTGTGAAAAGAATTCTCAGATATCTGAAAGGAACGACTGATTTCGGTCTTTGGTATCCTAAGAGTTCAACTCTTATTGTGACAGCTTATTCTGATGCTGATTGGGCCGGAAGTGCGGATGATCGAAAAAGTACCAGTAGAAATGCATTCTTTATGGGAGATTGTCTTGTATCTTGGCTCAGCAAAAAGAAATCATCTATATCCCTTTCTATAGCTGAAGCCGAATATATAGCTACTACTAATTGTTGTACACAAATTCTATGGATGAAGGAAGCCTTGAAGGATGTCAACATAGAAACTAAGCAACCAATTACTATTTTTTGTGACAATACTAGTGCCATCAGTCTTTCAAAGAATCTGGTGATACACTCAAGAAACAAACATATTCCAATCAAATACCACTTTCTCCCTGAACAAGTTGTTGAACACAATATCAGGTTGGAATACGTCAATACAAAAGAGCAAATTGCGGATATCTTTACAAAACCCCTTCCACGAGAAGCATTTGAGTATCTTCGCCAAAAGATGGGGGTCATTGCTCTTGCATCACATTAAATCAAGCAGCATGTCAGGGGTACAGTATGTTAGGGGGAGCAGCATAATAGGGGGAGGACTTGGGCACCCCATTTGCCATTGATGTCAAAGGGGGAGAGAATTCTATAATATTTCCATCAATGACAAAGGGGGAGATTGTTGGTCAATAATTGTCATTGATGGAATATAAGCTCTCTTGATGAGCTCTCTTAATGGAAGATTGATAGATGCTGCACTATGACATATGATGACATGGAAGACACACCATGATGAAGAAGCTCTAATGATCTCTTACTGTCCCAATCACCTTTTGCACTAAAATTTTATGAACAGTCACAAAGAAAAATAAATTTAGACACCTTGGAGGCATCCTTTCACAATGAATCCTAGACCATATTAAAGAGGATTTTTCCCTCTTTCCAACAAGCTCTTACTTGCCCCGAAACTCCCATTAGTTTGTGAGACACTGAATTTTTAGGATAAAAAAAAAATTATTTACAGTCAATCCGACATATGCAGCCATATAATGTCGGCCCTTCTTCCAATGGATGTGTCTTTTCATAGGGACAAACTACTATATATATAAATCTGCATTCATCCATTTCAGAGTCAGCAATTTGGTGAAGAATATTCGAGAAGCACAGAACTTTAAGGAGAGTTCACATCTTGTGAACTAAGGCCAAGGAGGACTTAAAAAGCACATTTGTTTGGGTTATTCTTCATCAAGCTCGGACAACAGATTACACAGTCACCTTTTATGTGGTTCAGATTTGTGACAAGTGCATAAATAGTCTACCTGTGGAGGAACAGTGGACAATCACCTACTCGGTGCCTTAACCTGAGTACCTCAGACATGTAGGAAGGTTGAATTGTGGACATTCAGCTCGAATATACTTGTGGTAGCTCGGACACAGCTGTGGAGAAACTGTAGCTCGAATAGACTTGTGGAATTACACCTTGGTTCTCTAGAGGACTCATAAATTTTGGACCTAAGGACAATTATTTATGGAGGCTCAGAATTGCAAGCTAGTGAACCTGTGATACTTCGGATCTGAACTTGTAGAAGGATTGGACTTACCCTTGAAGGCTCAGACTTATGTGAGGACTATTGAAGTCACATGATGGACAAAGTACAGTGAAGAATCTTGTTGATGACAGTCAAGTAAGTACATGACAAAGTTTCTATTAAAAAGAAGACCGAGGGATTGGTGTCCTTAGGGTAGGTGCCCCTAAACACAAGGTTGATGCCTTGAGAAAATAGGGTCGAAGCCCTAGAGGTCGGAGCCTCATCAAATTCCAAGTTGGTGCTTGGCAAACAGGTTGGTGCATGTTTCATTAAAAGGGTTGGTGCCCTTCTCTCATCTATTGTATACTATTATTAAAAGGAGATTGAAGTTCTCTTTAATTCTTAATATTATTATTATATATATTTCTCTGTCTTTAAGTGTGAAGAATCTAACTGGCAATAATTAACAATTGAAAAGAAATACTGATTCACCCCCCTCTCAGTATTTCCAACACTTGGTCAGTCGGTCGACCACCACATAAATACAATCCTTCCCCTGCACCGCGAGAAGTCCCGTGATAAAGTCCATAGAGATACTCTCCCATTTTCCCTCTGGAATGGGAAGAGGCTGCAATAATTATGCTGGATGAGTCAACTCTCCCTTGTTCCTATGACAAGCCTCACACTCCTATACATATCTCAACACGTCCCCCTTGAGGCCCTTCCAGTTGAAGCGCTCTCTCACAGCAATGTATGTCTTCCTGAACCCATGATGCCCTGATAATGGAGAATCGTGAGTTGCATGAAGTATCCACTCTCTCAACTGCGAGCCTGAAACCAGAAATATGTGCCCATTGTAGTAGATAACCTCAACCATCACCCGATGGCACTCATCTGCATGAATGCCCTCCAACATCTCACATGCTCGACGATCCTCGGAGTACTCAACTAATAATTGTGTCTTCCAGTCATGGCTAATGCTCATGAGTGTAAACCTCGCAAGTCTCCTGGATAGCGCATCGAAAACCACATTGTGCTTCCCCCACACATACTCAATATCAAAATCATAGGCCTACACCTTGCTGACCCATCTCTGTTGCCTGTCATTGAGGCCTTGCTGCCCCATGAAGTAGCGAAGACTGTTATGATTTGTCTTCACCCTGAATCGGTTACCCACCAAACATTGCCTAAACTTGGCCAATACATACATTATGGCCAACATCTCCTTGTCATATATGGAATACGACCTCTCATGCGATAAGAGCTTTCTGGTCTCAAAACCAATGGGGTTCCCCTCTTGGGATAGGACTTCCCCGATCCCCTCACCCGATGCATCACACTCCAATGTGAAAGACTGCGTGAAATCCGGAAGTGCCAAAATCGGGAAACTACTCATCACCTCCTTGAGGCGATGAAAAGTTGCCTAAGCTCCTTCTGTCCATGCAAAAGCCCCTTCTTGGTTAAATCTGTGAGGGGTGCTGCCAACTTTGAGAAGCCCTTAATGAACTTCCTATAATAAGTGCAAATGCCCAAAAATCCCCTCAATGTTGTCACATCTCTAGGCACCAGCCAATCCCGAATGGCTTTGATCTTCTCTTCATGCACCTTGACCCCATCTGCACCAATAATGTGTCCCAAGTAAAGCATATTTGTTAGCCCAAATTCACACTAGGACAATTTGACATAGAATTGTTGCTCCTACAGAATATGCAACACTGTCTCTAAGTGTTGGAGGTGCTCCTCCCATGTCCCACTGTAGATCAGGATGTCATCAAAGAAAACCAATACAAATCTCCTCAACTGCCCCCTGAACACATGGTTCACGCATCACTGGAAAGCGGCAGGGGTGTTGGTCAATCCAATAGACATGACCAGGAACTCGAAATTCCCATAATGACATCTGAAGGCGGTCTTCGGGATGTCTTGATCCCTCACCCGGATCTAATGAAACCCTGGCCGCAAATCTATCTTAGAGAAGAACTTACCTCCTCTAAGCTCATCCATCAACTCATCAATACGCGGTATGGGGTATTGATTCTTCAAAATCTTCCTGTTGAGCGCCCTATAATCAATACAAATGCGCAGAGTCTCATCTTTCTTCTTCACCAACACAACTGAAGGAGCAAAGGGGCTGGAACTCAATCTAATGTGGCCCAACGCCAACAAATCCCTAATGGCCAGCTCAATCTCATCCTTATAGGCTTTGGGATGCCTACAGGGGGTAGTGATGACTGACTGCACACCAGGCTCCATCTCTATGGTATGCTCAAATCCTCTATCTAGTGGTCGTCCAAATGGTATATCTCCAAAGACCACTGCATATCTATCCAACACAGCTTGTATGTTTGGTGGTGGAGGCTCGGTCTATCCCCCAGCCTTTGAAATCCTCAGCTCCACTGCCCACACTATGTCCCCTTGCCTCAAGTCTGCCTCCATCCGATGAGCTAAAACTATCGGGGATATGAGTGCATAACCCGAAGAACTACTAGCTTACCATCCAACCCAGTAAACTCCATCATGTGCTCCCTCCAGTCAGTGATAACTAAGCCAAGGGAATACAGCCATTGGACACCCAACACCACATTGGTGTCTGGCACATCCACCACAAAGAAACGATCTGTTATCGAGTAGCTCCTCATGGCCACTATCAAAGTAGGAACATATCGATTGCACTACATAGTACTGTCCCCCGTAAATAGCACTGAAAAACCCTCAAACTCTACAATGGTAATGCCTCTCCTCTGGAACAACTGAGCATCAATAAAATTGTGGGTGGCCCCACAGTCAACTAAAACTGAGACACGCTGCCCTTGCACTATGCCTCTGATCCTCATGGTCAAAAATTTGGGTACCCCACACAAATATGCAAGGACTCCCCCAAATGGTGTAAAAGATACTCCTCTTGGTGGAGGTGGTGCTCTGTTTGATGGACCCTCGCAGTCTCCTCCATCAAACTCTAACTCCAACTCATCCTCTTGATCACTGTCTAAGAAGACCTCGATATAGTGGGCTTTCCCTGTTGTGCCTTGATGACCTGATGCCCACGACTCCTGACATGTAAAACACAGCTTCCTCCTCCTGAGGTCTCTCCTTGTCTCATCATCCAACTGTCCTCTCCCTGGAGATGCTTTAGGCGCTGTGAAAATTCCTAACTCCGAGAATCCTATTGCAGGGAACTAATATTACTTCTCCTACTTGATAAATTATGCAAGTTATTTATTGTGTTCTACAAGTAAATACTGAAGCAAATACATTACAACCTTCACTAAATAAACTGCGGAAATTAAACGCAGAAACAAGATCTAAGCAAGAAGATTAAACACACATGACACAGTTATTTTTGGACTAATGTCCCCAGAAAAACAACGGGGGAATATCGGTGCAGTAGCTGAGGGTTTCTATTATTAAGCAGAAGTTTTTGAATACAACTGGATGCTCAAATCTAGCTAACCACAGAGAATCTAACTGACAGAGAATTAGTGAGGATTACCTCACACTAACACTGGAGATTCAGAACTGACCCAACACTAACCTAGACAACCCCACGTTGCCTCTGCGCAAATCTGCGTCACTTTGGTTGGGGCCTACGTCACCTCCTTCTGTTGGTCGTTCTGTTGGCTGGATGTTGATCTTTTGCCCCTCCAGTCTCACACCCCAACACTCTGGCACTGGATCTGACTGATCCTCAACAAAACTTTGAATCTCCTTAAGGCTTCAGCGCTGCCTCTGTGTGGCACTGATCCAGGTGGATATCGGTGGCCACCCACCTATTCCATTTGGACATGCACCATCAATTCTTGCAGCTTTTCACATTCAGCACAACTTACTATTTTTAGTAGGTTTTCGGGTCTTGCACTCAGGGAGCCGTTTTGGGGCCTTAATGGTCCAGGTGGCTATTGGTGGCCACCCACCTATTCTATTTGAACCCCCACCATTAGTTCTTTCAGTTTTTAAGTTGCCACACAACTTACTATTTTTAGCAGTTTTTCGGGCCCTGAACTTCCGGAGCCGTTTTGAAGCCCTAAACGACGTTTTTTGGGAAAACCGGGAGCAACATGGGTCCATGGTCCAATGTTGTTGCTCACACCGAAAGTTGTACTCCTCGGGTACATCTTTCTAAAGAGGTATGATACGCGTCAAACGGAGATTGTATGCTGAAGTTACGTCCCCGGGAAGTTGAAACACCAATTTACCCAAACGAGGCCCATAGTTTTGGCTTCATCTCCTAGGCTTAGGTTTTTGGACGTTTAGGGTTCTCCATTGTTTCTCAATAATAAATAGGCCCTCAAACCTCATTGTAACACAGTTCAAAGGTCTGTAGCCACCACATCTCTTCTTAGAGATACGCTACCAGCACCCTAGCTACTTTTATTTCCATTATGTCTGTAAGCATATTTCAGTCATTTGATTTATTAATAAAATGAAGCATTATTTCCGCCGCATATCTCTGTTTATGGTTATATGTGTATTCTATTGCGTTCCTGCATAAATTCGGATCAGGCACTGCGCTGCCTAGCATAGCTCCTACGCTGCCTCCTCTACATCCTCTTCTCTACCTTCTCTACAAAGTATTCCCGGCTCAGGAAAAGATATGCTAACCGGAACTATCACTGCCCCTCATTTCAATCGAATCAACTCGATGATCTTCTCGGGATGATCTTATTATAATTCCCTAAGTTTAGACTTAGACTCCCATTAAAAATAATTAATTATTTTAATAAAACCCCATCCGTCTGGAATTTCCCAAAACACTTTCTAGGTATTTTGGAATACATGTGTCTAAACCTCCCTACAAAATTTGAGACTTAGAGCACATCTGATGCTACCAGAAATCAACACTCCCTCTTAGCGAGGAATGTGCACTACCAATGCATCTTGCTGAAGCATCACCCTGACTTCGTAACATCTCCCTTTACACTGCTGATGCCTGACATTGCTGCCCATCAACTGCTGTGTTGTTGCATTTATGCTGCTGTTGACCCTGCATACTGCTACCAACTGCATCTGCACTGCAACTCTGTTGTTGCTGCGGCGGCAGAAAAACATCCAAAATATTGAACTAAGTGTTCAGCACGCTGCATCTGATACTGAAGATCTGATTGCTACTAGTCTCTGTGTTAACCCTCTGAAGTTGTTGCGCTGCTGCTGAACCTGCGTTGTGCCTTCCTACATTGCTGCCAACTCTTCTCTGCGTTACTCAGACTCTGCCGCTCTCTAACCACTGCATTGTCACTTCAACACTCCTTTGCACCAACTGACACTGGTCCAGCCTGCTACTTTATTTGGGCTCCCGTAGCAAGGTATTGATCCATGAGGTGGACTCCTCAAGGATCCTGCCCAACTGCAGTTCTTTCGAACTACAGCTCTAGATCATCCCAATTCTCTGCTAGAGATATGTGGGCAATCATGGCGAACTATTCCTCCTCCATCCTTGCAGTTGCAGCCTGCGAATCATGTTTCTTGACCTTGTCCTCCTTCTTGAGAGGACACTGAGTAGCATAGTGACACATCTCACCACACCGGAAACACTTGATCTTTGAGAGGTCCTCCTTCCGTTTTCGTTGCTCCTGCTGCCCCTTAGATGCAAGGGTTGCATTATCTTCCTCATCCTTGGGCTTCGACCCACTACTGCTATTGTTGCAATTATGTTTGCAATTGATATATCTCGCCTCATCTCTTCCTGCTGAAGAGAGGCCCACATATATTCCCAATCAGGCAACCTTTCTCTGCCCGGGATGCTCTAGACAAAGACTTGCCATTCATTTGAAACGAAATTCAAGGCCAATCTAACCATCTCTGTGGCCTGAGGTGTTGATCTGACAGCTGCCAACTGATCTCGGGTTTCCTGAATCTTTGCAAGGAATGGATCAATGTGTTCTCCCTTTTTCATCCTCATAGATCGCATCTTCTCCTACAAGTACGTCTTCCGATGCTCGGAAGATCCCTGATACAACGTAGCTAAGGCATCCCACATCTCCTTGACAGTTGCTTTGCCAGCAATGTGACATACTACATGATCCCTCACTCCGTCGAGGATCAAACGCTTAGCCTTCGCCATATTCTTCTTGTAGGCTTTCAACGAATCTGCATCTACTCGAACAGCTACCACATTCTTGATAAAGGCCTTGAGATCATGCTCACCTAATAGAAAAGTGATCCTTGGTTGCTAAATCACATAGTTGGAGGCTTCCTCCAACCGATCTTAATCTCTCAGCCCATTTTGCTGCCATCTCAATCCTATAAATAATCTCGAACTATGCTCTCTCTCTCCTCTGTGCAGCTGCTAGGCTGGCCCACGCACTCCCCACTGGAGTTAGTAGATCTGCTCCCCGCTACTGCTGCTGAGCAACTGAGAACTAGAATTCCTTGACTCGGAATTCATTGAGGAAGGAAATTCCCTCAAAAAAATGTCTTCTTCCTTCTTTTGGATATTTTCTGCTGTAACAACCCATTCCAGAGTTATACACAATGATATTAGCGTGTGTATGGTATAGTCATTTGATAGCTACACCTGCCTATCTCGCACACATCGCACTAGTACACCTAACTACTAATATCAAGATTACCTAAGTTAGAAATTAACATTAAGGTTTCAGATTAATATTCATATTAATTTAGTATAAAGTATATAAAAATGACTAATAAAAAGAAAATAAACTTGAGTTAATTAAAATATATATATATAATTAATTTATATTCCAACATAAGCTTTACTCATAAAAATACTTAAAATTCAAGTCGTATACCCCTAAACAAATTTAATAACCATAAGATCACCTTTCCTCTTTAATAGAAATCACATCTCCTTAAATAACTGTTATGAATCTAATTCATAACTAAAGTAATAAATATAGTTATTAATAGAATAAAATAGAATAAATGTAATTACTAACTAATCAGTTAGGATTATGTTAAATAGTCATTAGGTTAATGGAAAGGCATGTCTAAAAGACATGCCCATTCGTGAAAAGGTCCCTGCATGAGTATAAAAGCGGGACCTCATTGTAAACTTTCAATCATGTCATATCTTATCAATAAAATATTATTATTATAAATACCTCTTGTGTATTTTTATAATTAAAGCTATTTCTGCTATCAAAGTCAACAAGCATACAAGTCTTCCGCTACAGTATTCAAAACTACGAATTCCGCTGCTACAGTGGTATCGGAGCCATCTTGTGGACAGGTTGAAGGAATGGCACACAACGTCGTTCTACAAGCCTACGAACATAGTTTACAAGCTCGAGCACATTATTTACCATATAAAGTGCCATTACATCAAGATCCCAAAAGAATTGAAATAATTGGAAAAATGCTAGAAAAGCTTGAGAAGTTACTTGCAAAATATCCTGCAGTAGACCATAACAAAAAAGATGAAAAATGCAGTAATAATAATAAAGCAGTTAGTTATGATAAAGGGAAATCAAATAAAACAGCCATGGAAAAGACAACCAAATATATTCCCCCACCAATGCGTAATAAAAGTAAAAAGGTAGAGAATTGTTGGAAGTGTGGAGATAAATATTTCACAGGACATAAGTGTGCAATCCAAAAACTTTATAACTGTGAAGCAGATTATAATGATGATGTAGATGTTAAATGTAAAAAAGATTCTGCTAGCCGGAAAACCACTGAAGAAGCTGGAAAAAGTGATGAACAGCAGAGTGTTTCATCCTCTGTTTTGAAAGAAACTTGTGATCCTCAAGTGGAGCTTACAGCTGATAAAAGGCACAAGTCTTTTTCAGATTTAACTTCTGAAGCTGCTCAATTGAAGCCTGATGTTTTAGATGATAATCAACGGCACATTTCTGAACAAGGCAGCACTGCTGCCAAAGGTTTCATTTCTAATGAAAAACTGCTATCGGTGGCTCTTGAGAAAAAGCAGGCTTTAGAAGATGTGGGGAATGTAAATACCTTCAAGAAAATAGCCATGGTGGGTGAACGGACTTATATGAGTAAGATTATGGATGACGGTCTGAAGGTGAATTCCCACAACTCTCTGCCCAGATCATTGTATGAACTAAAACACTTTTGGAGAGATCCCCGTGCAAACCATTATGCGGCAAGCACCAGGCTTAAAGAAGATGACGAAGAGGCTGCTGCACATCCTGCAACAGGTGGATCTGGATTGTGTACTGCCCCATTTTATTCCAATATGCAGAAGCCTAAGAAACGAGTAAGATTTGAGCCTGGAAGTAAAGGGGATCCCGCTGGACAGTTGGCACCTGAGCACAATGACATTGAAGGTGTGAATGACGCTATCTCATTTTTGCAAAAGCGTTTAGAATTCCTTGTTTCTAGCCGTCCAACAGCAGTCAATCTTTCAGATGCTGCAGCAAAGTTGAATGATGTGGTGCTAAAGGCAGCCAATGATATGTCCAAACCTGAAGCTATTTTTCAGGCATGTATTGAAATTGCTGAAGTTATGCTGATGGCTAATATCAATGACAATAAAGCAATTGGTTCAAATGGAGCAAAGTTTATTCTATGTCAAAACCAGAAGCGTCAAAATTTGCGTAATCAAAACAGAACCCTCGTCCTTAGAACTATGAGATTAGTGGAAGATTTTGGATTTTCACACATAAAACTGAAGGATGTAATTGATTTTTGTAAGGAATTTCTGGTAGATGTAAAGCCAACACTCCTAAGCACCCTTGATGCAGAGTATGAGAAAAATCTATTTGAGGGTTCAGTGGCAGCTCCTAAGAAGACCATAAAATGTTTAGATTCTGCTTCAGTTTTAAGTGGATCTGGTTCTGACTGTTTGCCGCGTGAGGATATAAGTGGGAAGATTACGCCAAATTTAATAAAAAATTTAGGCAATTCTGATTGGAAGGTCCGGCATGAATCAATAGAGTTCGTTAACAAAATTCTTGAAGAAGCAAATAAACGCATTCAGCCTACAGGAACAGTGGATCTATTTGGAGCATTGAGAGCTCGCTTATTTGACACAAACAAAAACTTGGTTACTACAACTCTAACTACTATTGGAAACCTTGCATCTGCAATGGGCCTTGCTGTGGACAAGAGTAAACCAAGAGGAAGACGTAATGATTCCCTCTGCGATTGCATTGGGACGATTGATGTATTCAGTGAGCAAAATAGAGGGCCACGAACAAGGTTTAGGAACCAACCAACATCACTGGAAGAAGCACTTAAAGTCAACGAGCAAATTTTAATTTCCAACGGAAACAATGAAGCTTATAATGTAACTGTAGACAGAGAACAATATAATAGCCTGGAATTTGTCACTAAATATAAAGATGCAAAATTCTTTATCATTAAATCCTACAGTGAAGACAATATTCGATTACGGTGGAGAAGTTCCACGACTGGCCACGATATTGGTCATCACATAGTTTCTTTCAAATCGAACAACCCTGTCAATACCGGGGTAGGTCATATCAACAGAACTTGGACTTCGCTTTTCAAAATGAGAAACTGCCGAGTAATAATCTGGAACCTCTCTTTTGAAAAAAGGGTTCGCTACATAACCATTAAACCCTTCCTTTTTTCGCCGTTCGAGTTCAATTACTTCTTCTTTTTGCCGTTCAAGTTCTTCTTCCTTGGCTTCAGGACCAAATCGTTGTTTTGGTGGGATACGTGGAGGACCATTTTTAACAGGTGTAAGCGAAATTGGATTTTCTAGAGTTCTGGTGTATCCATTGGTGCAGATTCCGGTGACCCGTGCTGCTGCTGGTTAAAAATTAAACAAGTTAAAAAATTTTAAACAAGTTCCACAAACGGTGTATCGGTTTTATGAGGTGTGACGGTTGGAAAAATTGACGGGGTTCTTGATCGATATATATATAATGTATATGTTATATAGTTAAGATTAATATAATATAACACATATATAGTTTATATATGTAATAAATTATTATAAATAAATAAAAAGAAATATTAATTTAATTAATTAAAATTACTATTTAATTAATTAAATTAATAAAAAAAGAAAAAAGAGAAGTTAAATTATATATATATATATATAAAAGGAGAACTCAGTTTCGAGGCAGCATTATTGAAAAATTATACAAGCAAAGGTATTTGTGATGAATTACACAATCTAAGATGACAAACGCCAGATGAAGGAAATTGTCAGAGTTAAGCTTTGAGGACAAAGCTTTTCGAAGAAGGAGGCAATGTTATGAATCTAATTCATAACTAAAGTAATAAATATAGTTATTAATAGAATAAAATAGAATAAATGTAATTACTAACTAATCAGTTAGGATTATGTTAAATAGTCATTAGGTTAATGGAAAGGCATGTCTAAAAGACATGCCCATTCGTGAAAAGGTACCTGCATGAGTATAAAAGCGGGACCTCATTGTAAACTTTCAATCATGTCATATCTTATCAATAAAATATTATTATTATAAATACCTCTTGTGTATTTTTATAATTAAAGCTATTTCTGCTATCAAAGTCAACAAGCATACAAGTCTTCCGCTACAGTATTCAAAACTACGAATTCCGCTGCTACAATGACATTCGTACCTTCGTTTAAGAAGATCTTATCTTGATGGAGAAGAGGCGGTGGGGTAGGATGTATGGCGGTGGAGAAATTTATATAAGGAAGTTGATTCGAAGGAGGGAGGGGTCTTTGAACTTGGGCTGATTACCAAGTGATATTATGAGAAGAAAGGATTTGTGCTGAAAGGGAGTCTCTGTTTTTCTTGGAAATCTGGGCACGAGGGCAGAGGAGACATCCTCTGGGTCTGGGATTGTTCCTAGATTAGCTGAGAGGATTTGATTGTTTCGGTGAACTGTTCAACTGTCCACAGCATCACAGGAGGAGAACCACCATTAAATCATCAGCTTTATTCCAGATTCATTCATGCTGAAAGGATGTCTTAGAAGGTATTCATTAAAAGGATGATAGCTGTAGCAGTGATTACCCTGTTGGTCGAATTAGCTAAGTCCCTCTCTGGCAAAACTCTGAAATCAAGTGTAAAAGTTAGAAATGTTTAAAAGAGGGTCTCTACACATGGTATCAAAGCACAGTGTCAGACACTTTGGACCTTATGGGCTCTGCATATGTTTCTGTGTGATTCTGTGCTATAAGAAGTAGTGAAATCCATAGAATATCTAAATATATACATATATATATTTCACTGGTAAATGTTCCTCACAACCGTTTGAAGAATTTGGGATAAGTAAAACTAAAGATCAGCATTCCATCCACTAGGTTATAATAAATTCAGCATAAATTTTTTTTAGACAATAACCCATCTAGGCCATTATCTCTACCACTTCCTTTACGTTCCACAGCCCCAACATCAATAACAGAGTCTTCTGTATGTACTGGATCAGCCTCCAAATTGGAAACCAGATCTTCCGCAGGCTTTACAGCCACGAAATATTTTTTGCTCTCTACAAGGGCAATCTCTGCATCATTTACACGCTGAGCAGCCTCGACTTCCAAAGAAACTGCCTCCTCTACCAAAGCCATTACCTTTGCAACATCTTCATCTGCTTGTGTTGCCTTCATTTCTGCCATTATTGCTTTTTCATTCAAAAACTCTGCCCTTGCTTGCACCTCCAGCTTTGACTTCCGGATGCGTAGCAAGTCGGCCTCACAATTTGCAAGCATAGCTTCGCATTTCCTCAACTCGTCCCGAGCAATCAATAGTGCAACCTTAGCCTTATTAAGAGCCTCTTGTGCCTCTATTAGGAAAACTCTAATGTGCCGTCAATATATCCCATTGAATGCCAGTTAGAGAGTTGTGAAAGAGTGAATGGACCATTCACTCTGCCATCTGTGCGCTTAAACTCCCAGCAAGCCTCATCAAAGGACATTATCAGATGGCTGCTGGCTTCTCTACTTGCATCTTGGATACAAACCTCTCTCTCCGACAGGACAGTAGTCGAGGAAATGTTACTGTCATTTTCTACAGAACACTCTTTCTGTGAATTTGAAAAGAGACTCGTAGACAACACCAACGGTCATATGTGCCTTTGACTGCATTTATGATGTGGCAGAGCAGGGAAAAGCATGGCTTTGAGATCCATTATCTGACCAATACCCTTGTGGTAACAATTGACTAGATAAAGAAGATAAATTTTGGACATAATTAGTCTGAATCGAAGTTGTGTTCTGCCCACTTGCACAATAGAACAGGGATTTCAATTATACAGGTTCACTCTCCTCAATTATGTAGCAATGAAAATCCATCCAACGATCCACACTGGCAGCAATGCTGGCCGAGTTACTCACAGGTTTTCACTCTACCCACAGCAAGCCCCTTCAATGATGTAGTAAGGGCTCTGTGAATACATGATACCCAATATCTCCACATTTTGTCAAAAACGGCTTCATTTTCAGCTCCCAGAAATGCAAAGCATTAATACTACAACAGGCTCCAATGCCTATAAATCTTTTCTTGCTCAACAACCTTGGAGTCCTCCGCTCAACAAAAGCGTTAGAAAATCTGACATTACGTGCAAATTTCGCCTGAAAAAGCCTTGGCTTTCACGAATTAGATTTAATTTCCACTGTGGTTCCGCTTCATGTGACCTCAGCCATTCTCCAAGTCCTGAACCGGCTGAGAGGGAGCCCCTACAATTTTGCTGGAGGGATTTCAATTTGCAAACAAGCAAAAAAAAAACGTTGGACTTGGGCTCGTAGTGATTGTCGCTGCGATTGTTGCATATCATTAAAGTCTGCGCCACGACAATCACTTGTCGACTCACTAAACTGAGTTTTCAGATCAGTTGGACAGCAAAGGACACTGTTTCGTCTCCAGGATCGAAAGCCCTCTAAAAATAAATTCAACCATAGCTTAATTACGAATAGGCAAAGTTGCCATCTAGTTTTCTTGGGGGTTTGTTGTCAAAATTCCGAAATTTTCTATGTAGCGGAGATAGAGCCACGCTCAAGTCATGCCACTGCTTAAAAATGCCGATAGAATGGATCTCGTGGTTAGTGATCGTTCGAAACTTCATTCAAATCGCCAGCCAATGCGCCGTTATCTCATGTCGTGGGTTGGGATGCAGAAAATTATATATATATATATACACGATGCTAATTGTATTAAATTTTAAAAATCAAACAAATCTGCATATCCAAAGTTTCAAAAGGTTCGATTGAACTAGTCGTAATCTGTGTTTAAATCTACATATTAAAAGTGCACAGGCCACATCGCATATAATATACGCTAATTATATAGAATGGGCGGGGTCGGGTTTGAACCCCAGACCTCTGCCCCACAAACCATCGCTTAACCCAAACGCTTAAAACGTTTAACCCAAGCAATACGACTTATGCATTTCGATATATATATATATATAAACTTTTGGTTTTAGTTTTAATACTTTTGTATTTTATATACATTATTACATAGAATATAATATTTATAAAATCAAAATATGGTGACCTTATTAAAGTGTTATTCCTATGCTATTATTAAATGTTGCAATATGTATGAGTAGGCATTATGAAAAAGGTTATGAAGTAGATGTGATATCTCATATCTTCTCCGAAATTAGATTAATTTGATTGTTTTATTTATTTAAATATCTTGGAGTGGGGAAAATATATATATAAAAAGGTATAAGATAGTATTATTAGCATAGGATTACTAGGATTTGATAATCTAAATTACTATGATTTAGGGTTAAATGTGCACTTATATCTCTAAGTGTCTTCGAAATTAAATATATGTTTAAAAATATATATATATATATATATATTACGCATAAAACAACCTCTCTGTAACTATATTTAGGCTCAGATTCACTTAGAAAATAATAAGAAATACATCATTATCTATCAGAAACCCTACATTGTTCACTCTAGAGTTAGTACGCATAAATTACCCTGCATAGGACAAGGAGGTCGCGTTGCCACCCTCCTTGACCTCGGTACCAGTAAGACCTGCCTGCAGGTAAAATAGCAAAAGAACTATACCCGTGTGCTAGCTCAAATCTTACGAAAATTATATTTTGTCAGTCTGAAAATTTACCCACTCCTCATGAATTTATTATTATATATTTCAGGAAAAATTACCATGTTTAACACGTACCAAAGGCGGCAGTGCCAGCGAAATGCATCGCCGCCACCTCCACCTTCACCATCGCCATCACCACCATCAAGATCGCCGTCAACACCTGTTGCTCTGCCCGATCTCACTACTGTGATGAACTCATTAGAAGCCATTTTGGAAACCTTAAAAGGGTCGCAGTCGACCAGGAACAAGGAGGAACGACATCATCCAGAGGAAAGACATTCAGAAAAGCCGAAGGATTTTGATAACAAACCTCATAGAGAAGATATTTCACGGGAACTACAAAAGATTAAACTCCCGAAATTCTCTAGAGGAAAAGCTGGAGAACATGCCGAAGCATGGTTGGAAGGGATGATCAGATGCTTCGCATTAAGAGAATATTCTTCAACTTCTAAAACAAAGATCGTTGTATTCCAACTCAAAGGGAATGCTCTGATTTGGTGGGGAAATATGGAAAAACAACTGCATCTTACTTCAGATACCGTTCCTTGGGAGTTGTTTATGGACCGATTCCGTGCGAAATACTTACCGCCTTTCTTTCAAGAGCAGCAAGCCGGAGCTTTCCATACTCTAACCCAAGGTGGTAAAACTGTGGAAGAATACGAGATAAAGTTCATGGAACTTGTGAAATATGTTCCTTATCTAGACACGGATGAACGCCAGGCCGAGCGTTTCGTATTTGGATTAAATCCTCGAATCAGGGCCATGGTAAGAATGTGGAAACCACCGACGGTGGCAGAGGCGGTTGAATGTGCTCGTCATGCAGAAGAACATCTGGGGATTAAAAGGGATTTCAGGCCAGCTGAACCAATACCGCAGGCATTTATAGGAAGAACTCCCCGAAATTTCTTCCGAGGAAATAACTCGAGACCACCTCCTTATGGTAACAGGTTTACCCCAAGGGGAGCAGGGGCGGGAGCTCCCAGGACCATAAACGCAATAGCTTCCGAGTCTTCAAACATTAGTGCTTGGAGGTCTCAAGGGACTAGTAATCGGGGAAGGAATGGGAGAGGAAGCGGCACCAGGGGACAGAGTTCTTGGTCGGGGATTTCTCAGTCAAACGCAAAAGGACCAACTCGAGTGGACTATCGGGGGTGTGGAGGACCTCATCTTCAACGTGATTGTCCAGAGAACTCTCGGCGAACAGGAAAAGAACCATCATCAGATGCCCAAAGCAATCATAGAATCCATGCTGTCGTCAACAACAACGAAGCAGCAAATCAATCCACTGTAGTGGAATCTTCAGGTACAATCAAAGGAATAAAACTCAAAATCTTATTTGACACTGGAGCTACTGATAGTTTTATTTCATCTTATGCATTGAATAAATGTGGGTTGGCAGCCTGCAAGCAGGACGATTTTAGACAGGTAGAAATGGCTTCAGGAGACCTTCAATCGGTAGAATTAAGTGTGGAGGATTGCAAGGTTGATCTAGGAGTCTGTTCGACCAAACTAAAAGTATATGTCACGGCCCTAGGTACTTACGACCTGGTGATAGGAATGGATTGGTTAGAGTCTCATCGAGCATGGGTAGATTGTTTCGGGAAAACAAAACTTTGCTTAAATGATGTGGGTGAGACAATCCAAATTCAAGGTATTAAGAGAAAAGTATCCTTGCGTTTCATCTCAGCCATGCAAATGAAGCGATGCTTAAGGAAGGGTTGTCAAGTGTATGCTATTAAAGAGGTAAGCAAAGAAAAAGAGTCTTCCTTAGATCAGTATCCGATTCTATCAGAATTTCTGGATGTTTTTTCCAAAGGAATTACCTAGACTGCCTCCTCGGAGAGAGCTAGACCTCACCATTGAATTGAAACCTGATACGGAACCTATATCTAAAACTCCTTACCGAATGACTGCCCTAGAACTTCAAGAATTGCAAATACAGTTGAAAGAACTGTTAAATGTAGGGCACATTCGACCCAGTGTTTCACCATGGGGTGCTCCTGTAATCTTTGTCAAGAAGAAAGATGGTTCATTACGACTGTGTGTGGACTATCGAGATTTGAACTGGGCCACGGTAAAGAATAGGTATCCAATGCCTCGCATTGACAACCTTTTTGATCAAATGAAAGGAGCTACAGTATTTTCAAAGATCGATCTGCGATCGGGTTATCATCAACTCAGGATTAGCGAAAGTGATGTTTCTAAAACTGCATTCCGAACTCGTTTCGGGCATTATGAATTCATTGTGGTGCCATTTGGATTGACCAATGCACCTGCAGTCTTCATGAACCTTATGAATAGCGTTCTCCGCAAATATCTCGACAAATTTGTACAAGTTTTCTTGGACGATATTCTCATTTACTCTAGGAATGAGAAGGAGCATGAAGAGCATCTTCGGATAGTGTTATCTTATCTCAGAGAGCACAAGTTATATGGAAAATTATCCAAATGCGCTTTCTTTCAGAAGGAAATCCATTACTTAGGTCATATCATATCAGGCGAAGGAATCTCTGTAGATATTGAAAAGGTAAATACAATCAGGGAGTGGCCGATACCTAAGAATGCACATGAAGTGCGTAGCTTTATGGGTTTAGCAGGTTACTACCGAAGGTTTGTGGAGGGATTCTCCAAAATTGCAAAGCCGATCACCAACCTCCAGCGCAAGGGTGTTAAGTATGAATGGAATGAGGAATGTGATAAAGCTTTTTCTGAGCTTAAACGATTATTGACTAGTGCACCGATTTTGCGAGTACCGAAAATGGATAAAGATTTTACTGTGTGTACCTACGCATCTAAGCAAGGGTTAGGCACAGTATTAGTGTAGGAAGGAGGCGTAATAGCATACGCTTCGAGAAAATTAAAAACCCATGAAGAACTTTATGCTACGCACGATTTGGAGTTAGCTGCAGTGGTCTTAGCTTTAAAGATGTGGAGACATTACTTGGTAGGGAGAAACTTTGTGCTTAAAAGTGACCACCAAAGTTTGCAGTATTTGTTCACCCAGAAAGACTTAAATGCAAGACAGAGATGATAGAGTGAACTCCTAAGCGAAGACGATTTTGTGATTTCATATATAAAAGGGAAGGAGAATGTTGTAGCAGATGCTTTAAGTAGAAGACCTCGAATATTCTCCCTCGTACCTATCAGGGTGAACTTAAGAGATCAAGTGCGTGCACATCTTGTAAGAGATAGTTGGTACTTAAAAGTAAGGTCGGGGCTCGAAAGCAACCATTCACAAGAACCTAAATTCGAAGGATGTGATCTGGAAGAGGACGGAATTCTACGATTTCACAGAAAGATGTATATACCAGATAGTGGGGATCTCCGAAACACCATCTTGAAGGAAGCACACCGGACAGTATATTGTGCACATCCTGGGGTAAAGAAGATGTATGCTGACACTAAGAGACTATTCTTCTAGTCAGGCATGAAAAACGACATTGTCCAATTTGTCGCTAGGTGTCTTGAATGTCAGCAAGTAAAAGCTGATCATTGTCACCCAGCAGGTCTCTTACAACCTCACGACATCTCTATGACCAAATGGGAGATAATTTCTATGGATTTTATCGTTGGGCTGCCTCTTACGCAACAAAAGCATAATGCCATTCTGGTTGTGGTGGATAGATTAACAAAAAACGCCCATTTCATCCCAATAAGAGATACTTATGAAGTAGCTGATGTAGTTCGGGTATTCATAAATGAAATCATCAAATTTCATGGAGTACCTAAAAAAATCATATCCGACAGAGATCCTCGGTTCACATCAAGGTTCTAGAATTGTATGCAGTCGGCCTTTGGAACTCAGTTAAATTTGAGTATAGCATATCATCCTGAGACCAATGGACAGATAGAAAGAGTAAATCAAGTACTCGAGGATATGCTAAGGATGTATGTTATGGACCAACAGTCACGCTAAGAAAAGTACTTACCCTTGGTAGAATTTGCTTACAACAATAGCTATCACAGTTCAATCGGGATGCCGCCATTTGAAGCATTATACGGAAGACCCTGCAGAACGTCGTTGAGTTGGGACAGGTTAGAAGATCGAATAATCGTCGGACCAGACTTGATCCAAGAGATGGAGGATCAGGTAAAACTGATTAGACAACGATTAAAAGAGGCTCAAGATAGACAGAAAAGTTATGCGGACACTCACAGGACAGATAGAAGCTATGTAGTAGGAGATCAGGTTTTCATCCGCATTAAATCAAATAAGAGCACCATTCGGTTTGGGAGGGGGTCAAAATTATCCCCCCGGTTTATAGGACTGTTTGAAGTCTTGGAAAAAGTTGGACCTGTCGCTTATCGTTTTGCACTACCACCCCACGTGCACAAAATTCATAATGTATTTCATGTATCTGCCTTACGACACTATATTGGTGATAAATCTCATGACCTTCAATGGAAGGAACTGCAGGTATCGAACGAGAGAACCCTAACGGTCAAACCATTACGTATTCTAGAACTTAGGGTTCGACAACTCAGGAACCACTGGATAGACCAAGTTAAAGTCCAGTGGGACAAGTATAGTCCTAGATCAGCGACTTGGGAGGATGCTGAGACTTTCTGCCAGAATTACCCCAGCTTATGCTAAATTTTGAGAACTGAAAACTTTTATGTATATGACTGCTCTATTTTGATACTTGAAATTTTGAAATATTACATAAAGATGAGTTTTTACTTTGCTGATACGTGGGTATCCATAAAGATAGAATGCTACTTCACTTTAGTGATACAGGACATATGCTGTTTGTTTAAATTTACTGGTGCATGGATACCGATATGTGTTATGTCATTTAAATTAACATTGCAAGAATATGAAATCATAAATTAAACATTAAAGATGAAACTATCTATTGATGAATTTCATTACATTTCAAATATGATTAAAAGAAAGAAAATAGAAGAGTAACTACATTTTGAATATGAAAAGTGAAACATATTGGTATACAGATTGAAAATGGTTAAAACAATGCATCATAGATAGAACATGTATGAACTAAACAGAAGCAGTATCTGAAATGAGAAATTTTATTGGACATATTGATACCTATGAGAAATTTTATATAAGTTCTAGGATCAATATCATAAATATCAAGTATTTTGAATATGTAGAGATTGTTATATGGGTAACAATTGGTTATGAACAATATAGATGCATATGCTGTAATATGTGTACGAGTGTTTACATTGCAGATTATGTACCAGTGAGTATCATGCAGAAAAACAGATTACTGGAACAATCTACGTGATGACAGATTTCCAAGAACAATTGAGACTCCATGAGATCCCACGATAGGGTGTTGACCCTGGTCCTGCTGGGAGGAGTGGAAGTGTTGCCCACTGTTTATCCTCCAATACCTGGAGTCATGGGAGGACTGTGTGAGTCACGCTCCCCTAGACGTGTGATGATGACTGCCGGATGCCTACAAGCATGTCAGGTCGACGTAATCGACGCTGATATCCTTAAGGTCTATGAATGGATCAGTAAAACTGATGCCATGGCATATTCCTGTAGAGGACGGATAGGATGGGAGTGGAAGAGATTAGGAAGGATAGGATGATTTTAGAATAGTTTGGAGATTCGGATGAGATGGGAAGTAACAATTAAATTACCGATACATACTTATTCAAACAGAAATTCAAATCTTAAAATTTCAAGCATTCTACAATCGCCCTAATCCCTAAAAACACAATATTAATACGAGTATATGAAACTCTGAACTTCGGGACGAAGTTTTTTGAAGGGAGGAAGTATGTAACAACCCGTTCCCGAGTTATACACAATGATATTAGCGTGTGTACGGTATAGGCATTTGATAGCTACACTTGCCTATCTCGCACAAATCGCACTAGTACACCTAACTACTAATATCAAGATTACCTAAGTTAGAAATTAATATTAAGTTTTCAAATTAATATTCATATTAATTTAGTATAAAGTATATAAAAATGACTAATAAAAAGAAAATAAACTTGAGTTAATTAAAATATATATATATAATTAATTTATATTCCAACATAAGCTTTACTCATAAAAATACTTAAAATTCAAGTCGTATACCCTTAAACAAATTTAATAATCATAAGATCACCTCTCCTCTTTAATAGCAATCACATCTCCTTAAATGACATTCGTACCTTCCTTTAAGAAGATCTTATCTTGATGGAGAAGAGGTGGTGGGGTAGGATGTATGGCGGTGGAGAAATTTATATAAGGAAGTTGATTCGAAGGAGGGAGGGGGTCTTTGAACTTTGGCTAATTACCAAGTGATATTATGATAAGAAAGGATCTATGCTGAAAGGGAGTCTCTGTTTTTCTTGGAAATCTGGGCACGGGGGCAGCGGAGACATCCTCTGGGTCTGGGATTGTTCCTGGATTGGCTGGGAGGATTTGATTGTTTCGGTGAACTGTTCAACTGTCCACAGCATCACAGGAGGAGAACCACCATTAAATCATCAGCTTTATTCCAGGTATTTTCCCATGTATTGATTAGTTCCTTATGAAAAATTGAAATTTCATTGCTGATCTGCATAAAATCGTATTACTGTTGACTTATATTTATATATGTTTAAATTCATTCATGCTGAAAGGATGTTTTAGAAGGTATTCATTAAAAAGATGATAGTTGTAGCAGTGATTACCCTGTTGGTCGAATTAGCTAAGTCCCTCTCTGGCAAAACTCTGAAATTAAGTGTAAAAGTTAGAAATGTTTAAAAGAGGGTCTCTACATCTAACCACAGAAATGTGGCAAAAAATTGCATCCCATAGAAAAATGCTCTGCGCTAAAGCTTCTGTTGCGCTGCTCCTTTTACCGATGACAAATCACAAACTGAAAATCTTACCTCTTTGTTGACTCACTCAGAGAGATTTTCCACGAGAATCTTGCCCTCCTGGCCTGGACTGCCCAATCCCTTAGCGATTCGATCTGCTGCCTACGCAACTATTCGATCTCCCTCTTTCTCTTCAATGTTGATTTCTTCCGATCTGCTCTCTTGCTTCACCTGCACTGCTCTGAAATCATGTGAAAATTCCTAACTCCTGGAATCCTATTGCAACAAACTAATATTACTTCTCCTACTTGATAAAATATGCAGGTAATTTATTGTGTTCAACAAGTAAATACTGAAGCAAATGCACTACAACCTTCAATAAATAAACTGCAGAAATTAAGTGCAGAAACTAGATCTGAGCAAGAATATTAAACACACGACACTGTTATTTTTGGACTAATGTCCCCGGAAAAATCCAATGCAGGAAATTCAGTGCAACAACTGAGGGTTTGTATTATTAAGAAGAAGTTTCTGAATACAATTGGATGCCCAAATTTGGCTATCTACAGAGAATCTGACTGACAAAGAATTAGTGAGGATTACCTCAAAGTTCAAACTAACACTAGAGATCTAGCACTGACCCAACACTGAACTAAACAGCCCCACGCCGCCTCTACGCAGATCTGCGTCACTCTGGCTGTGGACTACTTCACCTCCTTCTATTGGTCGTTCTGCTGGATGGATGTTGATCTTTTGCACCTTAGGTCTCATACCCCGACACTCTGGCACTGCATCTAACTGATCCTCAGCAAAACTTTGAATCTCCTCAAGGCTTCAACGTTGCCTCTGCGTGGCACTACACTGTCCTCGCAGTTCTGCACTAGCTGTTGCAATAGAATAGCTAGAAGCCCCACCTCCGATGCTCAGAAAATTCTGCAAAATTACTCCTGGGCTCCTCAAGCCTACTCAACCGAAACCCACAAATGGTTTGGCCTGATCATGACCCTCCAAAATCGACCTCCAACAGGCCCTACGCTCCCTAGTGACTGTTGAAATACGCAGTCTGCAAAATCACCAACAAAATACTCCACACCTCTCCAATAATGCAGCAAACAACTCCACCAACACTTCCTTTATTTCTCCCGACAAACAACAACCCAAATGACTGAGACACTCCCTCCCACGTGTGCCCAGCTTCTCTCCTCTGCGTTGGCCCCTGTGACTGCAAAATAGCTCCTGAAGATAGCTATCACATCCAGCCTCCAAACACACCCAATAGTTTATCAAACTACTAAATCTCCTTCTCCAAAATTCTCTCGGCAATAGACCTTCGGAATAGAGCTGCAATAGCCACACAAGTATCACTATTGCGTCCTTCAAAAATATGCATTGTTGGGGCAAATTGAATGCAAATGATGAAGATAACTCGATGAAACTCCCTCAGATGACAATGGATGAACCAATCTAGGGTGGCACTCGAAGTCCCCTGAAGAATGGGTGAGTCCTCTACTTCTAAATCTCGTGCTAAACAACAAGTGACCCGGCTAAGCAGCTCGAGCAACAGATAAATTCGATAAGCCAAGAATGCCAAATGAAGCGATCTTCTTTCTTTTTATAACCTTCGTGGAGCCTTTTTCCAGCCTTTTCCCTCCATCATAGGTCCCCCACCAAGCCTATGCTTTTGCCACTCATGCTTTTCGAACCAGTTACTTAGGGAGTGCGTATTTCATGTGTGGGTGGTCCCCATACATTGCCAACAAAACAACATAACATAAATTTAACTAACTTATAACTCCCAAGTCTTCTAATGAAAATCAAATGCACCCCGACTTCACCAAAATTGGCCCCCAAAACATAGAAATAAATCCTATACCAAAATAATTTAAGAAGGGACATTACACTTGAACTCTCTAAACCGATCAAAGACCTCATCTTTGGTCTTTAAGAAATAGATCCAGGTCTTCCTAGAATGGTCATCAATAAAAGTGACGAAATATTCACCACTGCTAAGAACTCTAGTGGACATTGGGCTGCAAATATCTGAGTGTATCAATCCCAACACGTTGATTGCTCTGATGTCACTTCTGGGAAATGTTGCCTTAGCATACTTCCCAAGTACGCATCCTCTACACAAATCATCGTGTTTTGTGCTAAGAACTAGAACTTCGATCACAGTTTCTCTAAGCATCCTAAGTGCTCCATGGTGTAAATATCCCATCTTCCTGTGCCATAGTTCGTTCAGCTCCTTCCTACTGTTGTTATCATTGTCGATCAATGTCAATGGAGAATCGAGTTGCAACCCGTATAACCAGTCGCTCTGAGCTCCAATCTGTCTTACCTTCTTCCAACTAGAGTGTTAGACATACACTTTCTTCCCTACAAAGTGTACATCGTACCCCTTGTCCTGCCACTGGGACACTGAAATTAAGTTCATACCCAATCCTGGCACATGCAGTACAATAGTCGCGCTGGTGTTGGTTCCTATTTCCGTCTGAAATTCTATGACACCTCTCCCTACCAGAGTACATTTAGTTTTGTTGCCCACATTGATCCGGAAGTCATATGAGTGGAAGCTCCACTATCAATATACCAGAGACCAAATGATGTCGAACTTGACAAGCACGCAAACTCATCTTCCAAACTGGAAGATTGGAAGATAATTCTGAGGTATCCTCACTATTGATTATGTCCATGATTTTCTGCGCTTATTTCTCTTTTCCTCCCCACGCTACTCTTGTTGTTGAAAAATACTGCGTCCCAACTGGAAATCTGCTCTACAGGAAAATATTGTTGCTCCTTCTACCTCTGGTAATCTTTGATCTGGAAAATCTACTTTCTCTGTTGACTCTCTCAAAGAGATAGACGTTTCCTCAAAAAAAGACCATCCCGACCCAAGGGACTACGCAACCTCTGGGATTTCGAGCAGCGACCTACAAGTGCTACAAAGCTCCTTCTCTGCAACTGAGCTCTCCGGCTTCTATCTGCACTCTGATACCATGTGAAAATTCCGTTACTCGGAATCCTACTGCAGCAACTGATAATATTTCTTCTATTTGTCAAATTAATTAAACAAATTATTTGCAATTTCCTACGGCAAATATCGAAACATATACATTGCAGCCTTCACAAAACAAATACTGCGGAATAAAAATAAACACTGGAAATATAAAAATTCTAGCACATACATAAAGAAATTGACAAGTTATTTTTAAACAATTGTCCCCATAAAACAATCTCTAGGACATTTCATTCATCTAACAATGACACATACATTAAACAAGCTAAATAGATTACTCAATTCCACATTCCAAAGATGTAGCAACTAGCCCTAATTATAGCGAAGTTCAACAGTATTCAACAACAAGAATATATCATTAAAATTTACTTACAGTGTTAGAGAGTATATCCAACCAGCATCACATTTACAAAAAACAAAGCTCCAAGATAAAAATGGCCCAAATCCATACATCAAAATTCAGCCATTTGTCCAAAATAATCCTCCAAGAAGAGATGTGAAATTCTGTAAGAGTAGAAATATCCCAAGTGAAGTGATGATACAAATGAATCCAACGAACATCAATTTATACCCCTTTTAGGAGTTCGAATTAGCATATGAGCCTACATTAGCCCCTAATAATAAAATAATATGCAAATAAAACCCCTATTGTTGACAAGCCCACCAAACTAGCTCATAAATGGAAAAATAAGCCTCTCAGGGGGCCAAATAATAATATGTACATGCCGTGGGGCCCTTCAAAAGCCTAATAATATCTTGAAGTGTCATAATGAGGAATAAACTCCTCAACATATGATGGATAAGGGGGTGGCCACTTGTTCTCCAAGCAATAGACCTGTGGTGCTCTCAATGGGTGTGGGGGCACCTAAATGACCCCCATGGGTCTCCATATGGATCGAAGATGCCTGTATATACTCTACAAGAGCTAAAGTGATGGAATGAGCACTTCTACGACATCGTACAAGTCCTAGGACACCTGCCAAGAGTATGGGGCTCCTATGGGGCCTGTTGGGTATAGTGTACCAAGCACATCATCATCATCCCAAAAGTGGATCGCTAGCAGTCTCTCAACATCAATGAGGATCCATGGAGTGTTGTTTGTTACTGTGGAGACCCATGTCTCTCTATGCATACCCTATATGTGCCAATGTAGCCCTCTGGGTGTTAGGACCTCGTATAGGGAGACCAATCCCAAATGGAAACCACCTGCAATCCTATATAAGATCCAATGCGTCCCCTATGCTTCCAGTACAACCAGTCATTAGAGTAATCGTGTAAAAGATCTTACAAATCATGGATAACAAAATGGGCACTTCATAATGGCATGCCCTTCCGTAGTGGCCTTTGGCATGCACTAGTGTCTCCATACTCCAAAGGGGGCTAGCCATGTACCTTATTAAGTGGTTCCAACCTTTAAAGGGAATAGTAAGTCCATGGTACATCCTTTGAATGGAGGTGGCAAGTGATAAATAAGTGAAATGGAGTAGGGAACGAGAGGGGCAAACCTCGGCCACATATCGAGGCATGGGGAAAGCCCACACCAGAATATATAATGTGTAGGAGGCAGAAATCGTGGTACATGAGGTATCCCGGCCTTGATTTTTCCACCCTTCTTTATATGACTTTTGCCTTATATGAATTTTCTTTAACAAACTTCTTGGGGCTCAAGGATAAGAGCATGATGTATTGAATATAGCAGTGATTACCCCTTTAAGGTAGGGCAGTTCATTGCCCTCAAGGGGGTTGGGACAATCATGGGTACCTGAATGAAAAAAGAGATTCATTTAGGACCTATGGAACCAAGGTGATGGCCATGGGTATGGGGCAAAGCTCATATATTGGATTTTGCCCACGTGATAATTAATTTTTGTCCTGACCATATTTTGCATTTGTGGTACAATTTCCTGTTAAATGTGGCCAATTATGCTTTTTCTTTTTCTTTTACCCGCTTCAACCTCTAAGGCATCATTCCAGACCTGACCCAAGGTGGGGGCAAGGGGATAGGGAGGCTGACCCTATGTAGACCCATGGGGGCTATGTGGACCCAGGTGGGAGAAATGATGAACGGGGGTATAATGAGTAGAATGGAAGTAACAAATGCTGATACAGGAGCGGGACCACACACCCAAAGTCGAGGTTTCCCAAGTAGTACCTGTTGAGTTATCTTGAGTGTTGGTGTAGCATCGGATGTGCTCTAGCTCCCAAAATTTGTGGAGGCTCTAGAGTACATGACATCTCCAAGACCTAGAAAGGGATTTGGGAAATTCCATACAGTTTGGGAGATAATAATTAATTAATAATTTTAATTAAGGACCCTAAGTCTAACTTACGAAAATTAAATTATTAAAGGTAATTAATTAAAACATGTGATGGAATTTTCTTAAGTCACACGGATCAAACTTTCTTTTAATCTGAGCCATCGATTCAAGATCTGATCATGGCAGTTGGGTTCCCAACAAGAAAGTACAAAGGAAAGGCTTGGGGTCATTTGGAGAACACACATGGAGGCAGAGCACTGAGACTAAGCTGAAGTTCTAGGGTCGGGTTTGCTAAGAATTTTCAGAAGTGATTCAGCTGCAGAGAGGGGTGGTGTTGGCTAAGGTGATAGTCTAATCCCAGTGCCAAGAATCACCAAGAGGCACAGAGCAGCATCCAAAGATAGCGCAGAGAAGTAGAGGCAGCAACAACAGTTGCGCAACACATAGGGCAGCTTCAGCTAAGCAGGTGCTACGCAGTCCCTTCTGGGTAAGCACTAGGCAGCAGGAGACCCTCTAGGGTTACGCAGAGACCCTTCTAGGGCAGCATAGGGTTTGCGTCACCCATTCTGGGGTTACGCAGCCCTCTCCAGGCCAGTGTAGAGGCATGCAGAGGCTGACTAGGTTGACGCAAGGGCTTCAGGGGCAGTGTTGGGGTGTCTAGGATCGGAATTTGGCTGAGTCTTGTAAATCCCGTTTGAGGGTGTGGATCAGTCTAGGTTTTGGCTTCAAAACAACAGATTAGCTGCAAATCTATCTTTTTCTCTGTCGGGTTAACCAGTGTGGTGCCCAGATTTGCTGTATTCAGAAAACTACTTAATAATATAAACCCTCCAACAGCCAGAAGACCGATTTTCCTGCATTGGGTTTTTCCGAGGACAGTTGTCTAGAAAATCTTGTGTGTCACTTTGCCTATTGTGCATGTACTTTTCTGTTTTAGATCTGAATCGGTGAAAATCTATTATGTGTTTACTTCGATGTTAATCTGAAGATTGCGGCATTAATAACTTGGTTAAGTAGGAGAAGTATAACCAGATCTAACAGTAGATTTTTGCATAAAGTAACTTTCAGAAATTTCACATGGTATCAGAGCGATGGCAGATCTAGCAGGGTCACCAGCAGAAGACTGAAGAATCTTGCTGCAAAAAGTAGCAGAGAGAGCAGCAGAAAGCCAGATCTGAAGGGACAACATAGTTTCAGAGGGAGCAGAGCCACACAGATGTCAGGGTGATGCAGTCCTACATAGTCTCCACGCATGCCCACATACTTACTGCGCAAAGGCAGCGCTGGGACGTCTGCTCATGCAGAGGCTAGCTAGGGTAACGCAGATTTGAAGCTGTTTGATTCAGAAGTGCCAGAAGCAGAGCTGCAGAACTTCAGAAGTTGTTGGTGGGGTTAAATTTCTGAAGATTCAAAATTTAGCCTAAGCACTAGGAGACAAAGAGCGAGAGGATATCAGCTTCTTAGAGGGTTTCTAGCCAAAGAAATCTGGAGATCGATCAGAGGATCGGAGAGAGTCGGAGAGAGTTGTTTCGTTGTTTTGGAAGATTTCCAAGAGAGGAAATCAATTGTCAGAGGGAGCAGAGGGTGCCTTTTTCGCCAAGGACCCTAGATCCAAGCTTCAGTAGAGAAGCGGAGAGAGGAAATTCTGACAAAGTAGCTCTAAGCCAATGGCACCTCACGGACTACATGATCAGGATAGGTAGGATGGTCTGTCCAACTTTGGAGTCCGGAAGGCCAGAATCCTGGTAGTCATGGAGACATACGGTCTAAGATACCATGAAGAAAAAGTCATGGCCACGTCGACCGTTGTGGATCGCCTAAGGAAGAATGAGGAAGTTGCAGCTCATGCCAAACGTTTCATAATGGATGGGGTTAAGGATCATATTGTTCCACACATAGCTGAAAAGAAAACAACTCATGAGATGTGGAAAGCCTTAATAGCTCTCTATGAAGGGAAGTCCATCCAGAGGAGAATGCTTCTGGAGAATCAGTTTCAGTCATTCATGATGACCAAGGGAGAAGAAATAGAGCCCTTCCTTTTCAGACTACAATCGATCAGAGATCAGTTGTCTACCATGGGAGCAAAGGTGGAGGATGATGTGATGGTAAGGATTGCACTCAATGCGGTCACAGAAGAGTGGGAAACCTTTGTCCAAAGTGTCTTGGGCAGAGCAGACCCTCCTGACTGGGACAATATGTGGGCAATTCTTCGTCAAGAACTCCGCCAGATCACCAAGAGGCAGTGCAGCACAGGATCCAGTAAAGTGAAAAAGGAAGAGGAAGATGATGCAGCCTTGGAATCAAAGAGGCAGCAAGGGAAGAAGAACAAGGAAGCTTCTACTTCCAAGGCTGTTGTGGCGGATGAAGGGTCAGAAGATGACGTAGCCATGAGCGCTCCTGAACCACGAAAGTGGGGCGACATGGATCTGTAGAGCAGCTACAGAGTGGTGGCGAGATCCTTGAGCAGCTCATCTCCTAGATCACATTCGAGCTACGGGAGCCTTAAGACCGTAGCGGGACAAGTGGAGCAGTGGGTGCAGAGAATCACGGATGAAGCAGAGACGGATCTGAAGGCTGAAGGGAGCAACGCAGTGCAGATGTCGCAGCAGCGTGGCAGCAGCAGCATAGGGGCTGATGTGACTTCAATAGCGCAGAGTAGAGCTGCAGCAGCGTGGAGGCTTCAGGGTGATACGCAGCGCACCAGCAGCATGAGAGATTTCAACACAAGGGGATGATGTGACTTCAGCAGTGCAGAGGGAGTCTGCTTACGCAATGCAGATTGTAGATGTGCATCATCCTCCAGATTATAGCACAAATCAGCAACCGATGGAGCTTAAGTGATGAGGATGCAGCCCATCTGACTTGTCTTTCAAAGATTGGCCAGGAGTTTCAGTTGCTTCTCTCAGCAACTGAAGATGCAATGCAGCAGTTGGCAACACGATGCAATAGATTGAGAGGGAGCTGCAGTACAGATGTAGCAATGCCAGTGACAGCGTCATGGGTAGCTGTATAGAATGGAAGCAGCAGCACAGTGATGAAGGGCAGCAGGTCCAACATCAGTGCAAAGACCCACACCAGAGATCAGTGAAGAGCTTCGAGGAGAAGCAAAGTTGTACTAGAGCACATTCCTCGCTAAGAGGGAGTGTTCAGTTTTCTTGAGTGTTGAGGTAGCATCGGATGTGCACTAGCTCCCAAAATTTGTGGAGGGACTAGAGTACATGAGATCTCCAACACCCAGAAAGGGATTTGGGAAAAGTTTGGGAGATAATTAATTAATTAATAATTTTAATTAAGGACCCTAAGTCTAACTTAGGAAAATTAAATTATTAAAGGTAATTAATTAAAACATATGATGGAATTGTCTTAAGTGACATGGATCAAGCTTTCTTTTAATCTTAGCCATCGATTCAAGATCTGATCATGGCCATTGGTTTCCCAACGAGAAAACTATAAAGGAAAGTCTTGGGGTCATTTGGAGGACACACACGGAGGCAGAGCACTGAAGCTAAGTTGAAGTTCTAGGGCAGGTTTTACTAAGAACTTTCAAAATTGTTTCAGCTGCAAAGAGGGGTAGTTTAGGAAAAGGGGATGATCTGATCCTAGTGCCTAGAATCAGCAAGAGACAGAGAGCAGCTTCCAGAGGCAGGAGCAGCAGAGAGGGCAGCAGTTGCGCAGCGCAGAGGCAGCATCAGCAGAGAGGGCAACAGTTGCGCAGTGTAGAGGCTGCTTCATCTACGCAGGTGCTACGCAATCCCTCCTAGGGTAGCGTTGGGCAGTAGGAGACCCATCTGGGTTACGCAGAGATCCTTAGGGGCAGTGTATGGTCTGCGTCACCCATTCTGGATTAAGTAGCCCTCTCCAGGCCAGCGCAGAGACTAAAGAGACTGATGCAGGGACTTCAGGGGCAGCGCTAGGGTTTCTAGAGCCAGAATTTGGCTGAGTCTTGTAAATCTCGTTTGAAGGTGTGGATCAGTCAACATTTTGGCTTCAGAACAGCAGGTTAGCTGTAGATCTATATTTTCTCTATCGAGTTAACCAGTGTGGTGCCCAGATATGTTGTATTCAGAAAACTACTTAATAATAAACACTCTTCAGCAACCAGAAGACTGGTTTTCCCGCATTGGGTTTTATGGGGACTATTGTCTAGAAAATCTTTGTGTCACTTTGTCTATTGTGCATGTACTTTTCTGTTTTATATCTGAATCGGTGAAAGTTTGTTATGTGTTTACTTCGATGTTAATCTGAAGATTTTAGCATTAATAACTTGTTTAAGTAGAAGAAGTATAACCAAATCTAACAGTAGATTTCTGCATAAAGTAACTTTCAGAAATCTCACAGTACCACCCTAGAACCAAATGGTCAATAAAGAAGATCCCACGGGACTAAGATGCAAGGGTAACACCCAAAAGAGATCAAGGGGACAAGAGCACCAACTAAGCCCACTCTTTCCGCCAAATCCTCCCATGAATCCATGCCCTCAAGTATCCATGATAAGTAAACCCAATACTCAATTACCAAATGACAAGACATACCTTTAGATTTGGGAGGCCTACCTTCAAACATATGATCAATACAAATGGGTGAGAGACCACATGGTTGGATTAGGTCGCATTGAAATGGTACAAACGAGCTATAAGGAGGTTGCAAGGGGCTATCGGCTGTCGGCTGAGGTCTATCTTGGAGAAAAATTTCTCCTAGGGATATCACCCACGAAGTGGTGGGTAACATATGGCTCCAATTGGGATGTGATCTCTTGAAGAAGTGGGCAAGGCTACTCGAACGGGAGGTCACGAGAACTCCAGCAATCTCTTGGTCACCGTAGACCTGTAATCTGCGCATGTCAAAGATCAAAGCCACGGGAAAGCATTTTTTTCACGGTGTCTTATGATCACCCATGCTTAATGTTAGCTCATAAAAGCAACAAGTAATAAAATATGCGGTTAGTTCTAATGCAAAAATCATCATGCCATGAATCCTACCGTAACATGCATATAATGCATCTTCAAGTATCAAGGAAAGGAGTGATGCAACTTATTTTGATCGGTTCAGACCAAAGTTCGTCGTTAAGTTTGGCAATGTAGTAATAGTCATCCCCAACTTTCCCATGAATCTTGACAGGAACCAACTCTTTGTTCACTAAGACCAAGTCCCCTAATTTATATTCTTTCTTTGGTTTCCAACTTTTGTTACGTTTTGGATTTGCCCTTTTTAGGATACAAACCTCTTGTGAAGGGAGAATGGGAGAAGGTTTCTCGATGTTATGTGCTTCATAATAGGGCTAGGCTCAATCACATGAGATAGGTAGGTGGGTTATCTATGAAGGATAAATGGGGTCCCATCAGATTGAGTGATGGTAGCATATGATAGGTCCATTTGAACATGACCCCCAACACTGGATCCCCATTTCCTAGATAGCAACATCCCCCACACATCATGAATACCAATGACAACAATGTCCATGAGAAGGGATATGTTGCGGTTCCTAGCCAAAGAGACCTTAAGATCTTTAATGAGAGCCTCTACTTCCACAGGTTTGGAGTTAAATCCACACACCTTCTTGTATGGTCGGGTGATGTTGAGACCCAATTTTTTCATAACGGTTAGAGGCATGATATTTGCGGAAGCTCCTAAGTCAAGCATACAATTATGGAAATAAAGGGTCATTTATAGCCAAAATGTGCATAAAAGGTTCATGTCCGGGGTTCTGATCGGGAATGTGAATGTTTTGCAAGTCTTTAGGTAGTTCTTCCTCTTCAAAACCCAGGGACTTTTGTTGTTGTTGCTCATGAAGCTTAGAAATCTCCTTCAAAGGGACAGCTACAGTCATCTTCCCAATAGCAGCGTCCATATCAACGTTAAGTCCAACATGTTTCCCCTTTTCTTTCTTTTTGGCATTTCCTCCCTTTAGAGGGCCCATTTTAGGTTCATCTCTAGTTTGGGAGTCCTTTTTTGAGGACCCCTTGAAAGGGCTTTCTCTTTAGGAGGCTCCTTATAAGGGACATTTCTGGGAGGATCTTGCTTGGGAAGAGAGTCTTCTTTGTTGGGTTCTTTGGAGGTTGGGGGTTATTTGTCTCCCTGTGAATATTGAACCTCTTTGAATCTTCCACTACACTCATCAACATTTAGGATAGGTTCCTTTTTCTCATGTTTGGTTATGACCTCAATGATGCGAGGATGTGTGTATGAACGCCCAAGCAAAATGTTGAATACATCAACTCTGACAAGATTGGCCTGCTCATTTGTTTCATCATCATCACTCTCACAAGTCCCATCTTTGGAGGATGAATCTTGGTCCACCGCATTGGTTGGAGCCAAGGAATTTGGGAGTTGGGATGAGCTAGGTTTATCTTCCTCACTTTGCTTTCTTGGAAAAAGCTTCCCCTTCAGAATATAACTTGATTTTTGGGCCTTCTCCAAAGTAGTGATATTGTTCATAACAATTTGATCTCATAAATGGACTTCCTCGGTAACCATTTCCATCTTCTTGAGGATAGCCAAAAGGGTTTCCTCATGTTGATCCTTTGATTTCTCCTTCTTAGTCTCGGATTTGGCTTTAGGGAGGTCATCAACATTCATTTTTGAGATAGGAAGGTTTTCTTCAACCTACATTTCCATCTCTTTAGCTTCGGCCAATGTGGAAGGTTTCTTGTCTCTTAAGGCATAGGTTAGGTGGCCCCCAATGGCTTTGACAAACTTATCAAGGATGTTAGAATCAGATAGATTTAGGTGATCGGGGATATCTCGGACGATCCTATCAAAGTTTTGAATGAATTCTCTGAGGTCTTCCTTCCCTTTGATATTTGATAAAACTTCTCGATGTTGAAGGTTCCCTCGGCATTGCAAGACCACCTTTTCATGAATAGGTCTACAAGACCACCTCAAGAGTTGTTGCACCAGTTTTCTCGCATTAGGTTTTTCCGGAGACATTTGTCTGAAAAATCTTGTGTCTTTTGTCGAATGTGCTTAATTCTTCAGTACTTGATCTGTATATTTGTGTAGGTTGCAGTGTATTTACTTTGATGTTTTACTAAATAATTCAGAAAAAATAACTTGTCAAGTAAATCAAACAAGTAGGAGAAGTAAATCAGATTACTGCAGTAGGGTTGCTATCTAGTAAATCCAGAAATTCACACTTAGTTCAGTAATTTTGGATGTTTTTCTGTTGCAGAAGCAGCAGCAGAATTGTAGTGTAGATGCAGTTGGCAGCAGAATGCAGAGTCAACAGCAGCATATAAGCAACAACGCAATAGTTGATGGGAAGCAGTGTCAGGCATCAGCAGTGCAAAAGGAGATGTTACAGAGTCAGTGTAATGCTTTAGCAAGATGAATTACTAGAGCACATTCCTCGCTAAGGGGGAGTGTTGATTTCTGGTAACATCGGAAGTGATCTAAGTCTCAAATTTTGCAGGGAGGCTTAGACACATGTATTCCAAAATACCCAGAAATAGTTTTGGGAAGTTCCACCCAGATGGGGTTTTATTAAAATAATTAATTATTTTTAATGGGAGCTTAAGTCTAAACTTAGGGAATTAAAATAATTAAAGTATATTAATAGAACTAGGTGTGAAATTTCTAGAAAAAGGCGGAGATTGAGTCAATATGATCTAAGCCATTGATTATGTTTTAATTTGGGACGTTGGTTATCCAACGAGAAGATTATAAGAAGGACTTTGATGGGCATTTGGAAAATACATCGGGTGAGGATCAAGAGATCGATTTCTAAAGTGAGCAACGCAGAGCAGCCGAAGAGATCAATAGAGGAGATTCTTGCAGTGAGGTGCAGAGATGGTTTTCCGGTTGGAGAATTCTTGAGCCGTAGATACAAAAGAGGCAGCGTAAGGGCTACGTTGGGCAGCGCAGAGGCAGCAGTGAAGCCTCTGAAAAGATCCGCAATTTTGTTGAGGATCAGTCAGATCCAGTGCCGGAGAGCCAAGGTGTGAGACCAAAGGGGCAGAAGATCAACATCCAGCCAGCAAAAAGCCCATCCGAAGGAGGTGACGCAGATCTGCGCAGAGGCAGCGTGAGACTTATCAGTTCAGGGTTGGGTAAGTGTTAGATCTCCAGTGTTAGTGTGAAATCATTTTCTCACTAACTCTTTGTCAGTTATTTTCTCTGTGTGGAATCCTATGGATGGTCAGTAAGGCATTCCAGATTGTATTCAGAACTACTTCTTAAAAATACAAACCCTCAGCTGCTACACCGATGTTCCCGCATTGGGTTTTTCCGAGGACTTAGTCCAAAAAATACAGTGTAATGTGTATTTAATTTTCTTGCTCAGATATTGTTTCCGCATTTAATTTCCGCAGTTTATTTAGTTAAGGTTGCAGTGTAGTTTCTTCAGGATTTACTTGTAGAACACAGTAAATAACTTGTATAATTTATCAAGTAGGAGAAGTAATATCAGTTTGCTGCAATAGGGATTCCGGGATGAGGAATTTTCACACATGAGAAGTCATTGGGAGTCGTCGACAACAACTCAGAGATGCAGCCATATTAGGTAGAGGAGATTGATGAGCAGAAGATTGTTCCCATTCAGCATGAGCAACACATAATGGAGCACAGTGTGCATGATAGGCCATCTTTGTAGAGTCAGCTAGTGGCTCATGTTGAGCCCATGATGGAGGATGCGCAAGTTGCAACCATCCTTGGGGCCAACCATTGATGAGGAGAAAACAAATGTACAGAAAACCAGCCAGGTGGGAGTATTTGTAGACACTTGTCGAGAGGAGGTGTTGGAGCCTGATAGGATAATTTAGCAGGAGGTTAGTACTAAGTAGACCAGAGAAGCGTGGACTTTCCGATCAGATGAGGGAGTATATTTTGATGGTGGTGCATCCATATTTGGGCCTACCCACTAATGAGGTGCAGATAGGTGCATTGGAACCCAAAAGAGATACAGTATTTCTAGGCAGCAACCCTCTCCAAGGGTACATAGACGGGAAAACAGGGTCCCTTAGACATATCTCGTATATTATCTAGGCAAAGTTACATGAGTTAGGCACGGTGCAACACACTGGACTTCTACCATATACAGTGCCCATGCATCCGATCCTTCCCAGAGGATGGATTGGCGAGACATCATGAGTTGGTATCCTATTGATGAAGTATCACTCTTAGTCAAGGGTACAGTACAGCATGAACCCTTAGATGAGAGGGTTATTGCATGTTTCAGTGGGAAGTGGGATGTGGACCGACAATTCATTTGTATTCTAGCAGCACTAGCCCAACATCAACAGGGTGGGGGCAACCTTGACCTATGCTAGAGATGGGATTGAAGAGGTGATGAGTTGGTATTCTATTGGTGGAGCAGCATCTATGGTCAGAGATAGAGCACGGTTCGAGCCATGGAGGATGGACGAAGATGATTGGTTATGGTGGTTTTGGGATCCAGGTGGATCCATGGATGGCGTATTGAGTCAACAGTTTATTTGGGATCTGGGTATTGAGGGACCCACTCATGTTTGGATAATATGGAGGCATCACGTGGTCCAGTAGTTAATTTGGAATCCTAGTATCAGTTTACAGATGCCTCTACAGTGGACAGATATAGATTGCTTGAGGGAAAGCAATCTTGGGGGATGGAGGATTCGTCATGTCCCCATTTTTATTTTCCTCAAAAGTACAACTAGAATGGATTTCTAGGGCACGATATGGCCAGGTCATGGGAGCAGGTTTATGTCATCCAGGGTTTCGCGTAAGTTTGAGTAGTTTTTATGAGATCTGATGGCATTCGCTTGGCATATTCCATCATCCGCACAATTTTCCTTTCGTTCTATTGCATTTCGACAACTTTCATAAAAACAGGGTTATTATTGGGCATAACTTAATTAATTACACTCAAGGTGGCATTTCGAGAGGAATAATTGATGGAACAACTTAGTGTAATAGCTTGTTGGAACCAGAACAAGAAGATCTATATGATGATATTGTCTTAAGTAACTTTCAGTGGCCTGAGGAGGAATGCTGGTTGATTTACTCTTTCCCAAATTAAAAGGGTATTTTAATTAAAATAAAAGAAGGGAAAATGTGTTAAGCAATTAAAATAATAATAAAACAAAGGCTTCCAAAGTGGCCCATTAGATATAGAAAAGAGGAGGAGACCATTCGAGGACACCCTTGAGTTGAGTATTTTTCTTGTGGAAAGGTTTGGAGAACCAAGAGTTCCCAGCTTCAGCAGTAGACCCTGGACGAAAACCCTAAAGTGATTCTGTGAGAGTGGGCGACTACCCAACTCTCCCCTTGGTCAATTCATCCAGAATTCTCAGGAGAGCTTAGTAGTTGCAGTTCAGTTCAGTTTTGCAGGGCTAGTAGAGCAGATTCTTGAGGCCAACTTTTTCAATCTCAATTATTTTAGTTATATCAACTTGTAAACCCCAGTTCTCCATCTTAAATAAAGCTGAGATTATTTTTTTTCCTCCTATTATTATTCTGCGGTGCTCTATTTGTTACAATTTTACATGGCAACTTTCTGTTAAAAATGAATGGAAACTTTATGTAGAAAATTTTGTTGAGTTAAATTCCGAGAAATTCCCATATTTTTCAGTTTGGGATATGACATAATTCTTGTAGCCCTTACTTGTTGATGCTTGCACAAACATGGTCCTTTGGAGGACATTGATGGTTCTTCTTTGACACTTCATTTAGGATGTTGCATAGATTTGGAAGGTGTTAGGGCTTGAGATGACATGATACTCCTTACCTTTGAAGTTAAATTTGCATCCTTGATCATGGGCATTGGACTTTTGATAAGCATTGGGATTATTGATGACATGGCACCTCTCTTCAAACACCTCTTCACTCATTGTAGATGAGACATTTTACAACATCAATATTTCTTTTCTTCTTTTGTAGTGATTGGCATATGCTCCTTAATGTATGTAAACTTAATAGATATCATAAATTGCCTCAGAAACTTTACACATTCAAATCTAGAAATTGCTTTCAAGGAACTGCCTTTTTCTCACCTTAAACATCTTATCTTTGTCATGGTCTAGTGAGTAGTTAACCTAGGAGGCTTTAGACTTGATATACTCTTGTCTAAGGATTCCTCGAAACTACGAGGGAAGCCTTCCTTGTCTAGGAAACATCTTTCAATATATACAGAGAAGTGATTTCCGAGGTGATGGTCATAATATTTCCATGTTATACTAGTCTTAGCGCCTTGTAAAAGGTTTTGTACTAAGGTGCTAGATTTTGTGATAACATCCCCTAACATAAAGTCATGATTAAACACAACTTTACATTATGCTTAAATCGACCCTAACCCAATAAAAAGAGCATATGTGCAAGCATGACAATGAATTGGAGAATTTATTGCTAAGCGTTCTTTTCTAAAGAGGCTGAAGATGTGCTAAGGTTTAAAGAAACCTCAGATGGTGTACTCTAGCTAGTAGCATTAGAAGCCTGCACATGGCATTTTGAATATTGTTCAAAAGCTAAAGAGTGATATATGTTTTCCATGAACAAGAAATGGGAAATAATTGAGTCAATTAATAGCACCTTCTAGGCAACCAAAAATTTCACAGAGTCCTCAAATCCTTTGTCTTCAACTCATCAACACAAGCACCAACACCTTCACGGAACAACAGGAGTACAATAAACCAGTTTTCTTTCAAGCAAGGTATCACACCAAGCTCAACTCTCATCAAGCTAGGATCTCCATCATCTTGCTCTAACGTCCACACATCAAAAAGCAAAGGGCTACAATATCATGCAAGCGGTTAGCTTTACAAGACAAATCAACACACCCTTTAGCACCATGTTCATCTCTAAGGTTTATGTTCATTGCAAAAACTCTAGCATCTCACAATACCAAACTCACCAAGAACATCCAAGACATCTCTTTCTTCTTTATGTCTTCTCCTAGGCTTAACATGACGAACCCTAGCATCTTGCTCCCTCAAAGGCTTCGCCACGACAATTACAAAGACAAAATAGAGTACAATAATGATATTTTATAACAAAATCTCTCCCCCCCCCCTTTATATATACAATAGGTAAGGGAGACTAATAGAAATCAAAGACTTATTTCCATACAAATGACCAAGAAGGAAACCCACATGGAACACCCTACAATACAAGGATGTCCATGAATATGTTGCTCAATCCAAGCATCATTGGGTCAAGTGTCTAACTTTCAAGGTGGATGTCACATGCTCTAGTACTCTTAAGGCCAAGTGCCCTCCTCCAAGTGCCTAATGCTCCTCCTCCGAAGTAGGTACCTCTCCTAATCAAACAGTCGAGTCCCCATTGTGTGCACCTAATGGGATAGTCATCATGTTGATTAAGATAAAAACGTCCTAGGTAAGCCCGCCATGCTAGCATTCTAACCAAGGTCAAGCATCCACCAAAATTGAGCCATCCATATGTCTATGAAGCATCATAAAGGGGCTAGGAGACGTAGTACTCTCTTATCAAGGTGTAAACATTTCTGGAGTAACCAGAGAAGTTAACACATATTTATGAAGGGAATACCAATCAAAGGCTTGAAATAGAGCTCTCCAACCACAAGATTTTTCGATTGTTGAGTAGTACATTCTAGGTTGAAGAATATAAAAGTAAAATTTTTACAATTTGTGGTAAAGGTAAAATGGACATCGAATATATCGAAAATGTTTGCAATAGCTTCTCTCATACATTCAAAAATAATGATATCATTTTTTACAACGTTCCTCTTTATTTTAAACCAACTTCCCTCTTTCACTCCCTTGGCTGCTAGCACAGCTATTTGCGGTGTCACACCTCCTTTGGGAGTGAAAAAATATTCTTGCTACTACTACCTAAAGCGGTACACCAAATTTTGGATTTACGACACTAGAAACCCTACGAGGAAAATCCCTACGTATTGCAATTTCTCTTCCACGAAATTGAATCTTGTAACTACGCAAACCCTCGTACTTGAGACCAGAGTTTGCTTTTGTGAAAATATTGAGTTGTTACTCTCTCCGCCCCCTAGAATCACTTCCCCCGGACAAATCCAATCCTCCACCCGCACCCTCTAACTTCATCAGACTATGTCCAACAATTCGCAGCATACGCTAGGCACTATGCAGTCTGCCACGAAAATTTGTTCTGCTACTCTACGAGCCATGAAATTCTCCCTCCTTCTTTGAGCCTCTAATCAGTCAAAGATGAAAAAATTGCTATCGGGATATTATCGCCGAGGGGAAAAAATCGGAAAAAATCGTAAAAATCGGGAAAAAATCGGCACATACAAAAATATTCATTTTTTTTCAATTTTTTTAATATCTAAAGCATCTACAGCATAAAATAAATGCATTGACACATAAATATGAAAAAAAAACTAATATATAAGATGTGTAATATCATGTCTAGTGCTACATCACACATAAAACTGAAGTGGAAGAAAGAGAACTGGTTGGAAACCAACCAATTCATGAGACATAGTCAAATGACCAAGTACTTGTTAAGATTTAACGAGATTTTACATATTCAATTAGATATATCATGAGTCATAATGTCAACAGTCATATACAAAGGAATGTCAATGCACCAGTGACCATATAACCTATGGTCCTATACTATTGATTTCCTCTGCCCCTCTTGCGAGAAAATACAACAGCTTTGCCTTTCTCTCTAGATGAAGACGCTGGCGGGACTGGCAACGGGCTCTGTCGTGCTCTAGAAGAAAAAAATGAAGCACCAGAACCGGAACGGGAACCTGAACCACTAGGAGCTAAAGGAGGCCGACCACGTCCTCTACCGGTAGTAGTGGTAGGTGGTGTCACCTCCTCCTCCTGCTCCTCCTCCTCCTGCTGCTCCTCTTCGTCCTCCCCCTCCACTACCTCCTCCTCTATCCAATCAGGGGCTGACTCCATGACAGGCCTCTCAGCCTCAACCCTCCATTCAGCAGTGGTGTCAATCGCATCTAAAGAGATGGCCTCCATATCAGGGGTCCTCTCAAGTTGTCTCACCCACAATCTAAGATTGTAGTAGACGTAAACCATGTCATTGAGCCGCTGACCCTCCAACCTATACAAGGGTCATAAATTAATAAATTAAATATTTAAAAAAAATTATTTAATGAATTCAAAAAATCAGTTGGAATATGTTAAGTTTTTTACCTGTTGCGCTTTTTGGTGTGTATTTTTTCAAATACACTCCAGTTGCGCTCGCATCCTGAAGCGCTACATGTTTGGCTGAGTATTCTAATGGCAAGTTTTTGGAGTTTTGGTAATCTGCCACCGTAGCTCCTCCACCATGCATCTACAAGTTACAAGTTACAACAAATAAGATAAACTTATAAAGTTACAAACATGAGAAAATTTTTAAAATAATGAAAATCTTACCTGGCATTTTAGTAGTCCTATCCTGGACAGCCATGTCGAAGCTCAAGGTGCCACCTGCCATTCTGTATACCTCCATCTCTTTGGATATCTCTGCACGTTCTGATGGACTTGGCACCATCTTTTGAACACAAGTGAAAAAGCCATCCATGACCTCAGCATCAAATACAAAACCACATGAATAAGCAAATGCGGGGTTCAGGAAGAGCCTTGCAGCATGAATGGGACGATGGAGTGTGTTGTTCCATCGATCATCAATCACTTCCCATAAAAGAAGTTGTCTCTGAAACCCATCATCACCCTTATCATCATAATAGCTGCGAACAACTTCTTTGGCCCTATCCATGGCCTCATACAAGTAGCCCATTGTGGGCTTCTCTCCATCCACCAATCTAAGAACCTTTACCAAAGGTTCACTAATGTTGCACACCTCTTCCACTCCAGCCCAGAAATCTTCCTGATATGACACCAACCTGCAGATGGCCTGTCCCTCTGATTTGCGACTGATAGTCAAAGCACGCCACTCATCTGAAAGAAACATTCTCTTCAAATCCCACTTAGAATTCAAGAGGGATTGAAGAGAGATGAAAGTAGTGGCAAATCGTGTAATAGCAGGCCGCACCAACTCCTTATTGTTGGTGAATGTCCTCATCAAATGAAGCACGGATCCATGGTTATATATAAATTTTGTGATTCTCTTTGATGATTCTACAATATCTTTGACAAAATCAAGCTTTCCGATGTCCTCCAACATCAAATCAAGGCAATGTGCAGCACAAGGTGTCCAAAATATGCTCGGATACCTCTCCATAAGCATCTTGCCAGCTGAAACATAGTTTGCAGCATTGTCCATTATGATTTGGACAACATTTTGGGGCTCAACCTCCATAATGAACACATCTAATAAATCACATAATAATCTTGCATCTTTGACATGTGCAGATGCATCAACAGATTTTATAAACATTGTCCCCTTGGGACAACTGACCAAGAAGTTAAGAAGGGTCCTACCCCTTTGATCAGTCCAACCATCTGACATCACAGTGCATCCTGTGACTTCCCATGATGCCCTTAACTCTTCCAATCTCTTGGTGCAGTCAGCTTTCTCATTTTGCAGAATGCGCCCTTTAAAGTCATGATATGTAGGGGCTTTGTATCCTGGGCCAACAACAGCGATAGCATCAATCGCAGCCTGATAAAATGGATTGTTCCTGGCAACATTGAAAGGAATATCACTCCAAAGAAACAGTTTTCCCAACAACTTATCAGCTTCTTCCTTCTCCTTTTTTTTAATAAGGGAGGAGATAGATGGCTGTGCCCCGGGAGTGGTTCTAGGAACAAAAAATGAGGAGGCAACTACGGGGCTGCCTGTAGAAGAGGCTGATGCTGAAGAGCCACTACCACTCTCACGGTCAACTCCAAACCCTGATATTTGACTCTTCAGAGCTGCTTTGTTGAGTTTAGTGGTTTCTATTTCTCCCAATGAGTTCATGGCTCTTCTGATTATTTCTGGATTGGTGTTTTTGCAAGGGCCTACTTCATGCCCAGGAATTTGTGCCAGGTGGTATTTCAACCTGTATACCCTCCCTGCCATGTGTTGACCACATAATTTGCAAGTCAAGTTTAATCGGTCAAACCCCCCATCAGGTTCACCAAATTCCCAGAAAGGATCTAATTTCCTTGGCATGTTGGAAACTTTGAACTTTGAATGTTGAAATTTGAACCTAAGGCACAAGAAAAATTGCCAGTTAAAAAATAAAATAAAAAAATTACAATTTTACATGCAACATTTTGATTTTTTTCACAAAAAAAAACCCTCAACTCAATGCAAAAATAATAGGAAAAAATACATGTTGAAACACAAGCAAAAATAATGGGAAGAACCTAAGAGCACAAGAAGAAATATAAAAAACAAAATTTAACAAACAATTTTTTGCATTTTTTGACCAAAATAAACCCTCTCCTCTCAATAAAACAAAAACAAAAAAAAAACACAACCAAATGCAATCACAAATGATGAAAAATACATGGGTAATAGAAACCCATGGAAGAACAAGAGAAAAACAAAAAAAAATGGGTCAAATTTGATGCCCATACCTGGAAAAACGTTTTGTCGGAGACACTTGGTCCAAATTCGATTTTTGTTCGCTTGGCTTGCAAGAAATTCTTCACTTTTGTCCAATCTTGGGCTTGTAAATCACCTCCTTCCCTCCTTGGCTCTCCTCCTTCCCTCCTTGGCTCTCATAACCCACGCTGTCAAAGTAAAAATGAAAAAAAAAAAACCAAAAATCGGCATATAAACCCGCTGTTGGAGGCAGCGACGATAACTTCAATTCGAATCGCGATAATTTCGAAATAATCGCGATAATATCGCGCTAACGATAATTTCAAATTATCGTTGAAATTATCGCCGATAATATCTTTTGCTTGAAAAAATCGCGATAATTTCAAATTATCGCGATAAAATCGCGATTTTTTCATCTTTG